>PVJC01001637.1:0-90358 GCA_004026665.1 Murina feae | reverse complement strand
GTCTGTATAATATTCTTCATTTCAGTCAGTGTATGATTCATTTCTAGTTGGTCCTTTATCATATCCTTGAGGGTCTCATCAAATTTATCGGCAGTCTCTAGCATTTTCTTGAAAAACCTAATAACCATGGTTTTGAACTCTATATCCTGTCGTTTTCTTTCCTCCATTTCTGTCATTTGTGGCCTGCTTCTTTGTCTCCACATTTTGGCTGCGTCCCTTGCTGAGTTAGGTGATCACTGCGAGGGATTAACCTCTAAGCCACTTGGTTATGAGAGTCAGCTGTGTCTACAGTGGGAGAATTTCTGTGCTGTAGACACCCTTATGGGGCAAGAGTTGTTTCAGTGGAGTTTTTATGCTCACTGCATCTGCCCCGAGTGTGTTCCTTGTGGATCTGTTTTGTTTAGGTTAGTCCCACTCTGGCCACTGGGTGGGTCTGGCTCCTGTATCTTTAAGGAGGTGTTGAGTTAGCTTGGGAGGGGCGGGGCCTCGGGGAGTTTGCAGGGCAGGGCGGAGCAAATAGCTATGGCGCTTTTCAGCGCTGTGATGAGAGACACCAGGTCTCTGTGTCCCACGGTAATTGCTGCAAGCAACGCTGAGAGAAACCCGCTTTGAATTTCCTCCTGGTGCCAGTCAGTCCCCCCTCCCTGGGTGTCTGGGTCCTTAGAAACTCGCTTGGAACTGGAGTTCAGAGCCCCTGGGGACTTGTGGCTCTCTCCGTTTTGGAAAAGAACCGCGTCCCCCGGCGCCAGCCCTTCCCCGAGCCCCATGCACGCGCCTCCGTACCTCTGTACTTTGCTTCCGCTGCTCCTCTGAGTCTCAGACTCTTCTCTAGTTGTAGGATTTTCACTCAGCCAGCCTTCCTGTGGGTGCGAGTGGTGTCCGTGTGTTCTTTTCGAGGTTTTTCTGAAATAGTTGTTCATGGCTGCATTTACGGTGTCTACCCTATGCCGCCATCTTGTTTCTCTCCATAACTTCATTCTTAATTACTGCCACAAGATAATTTATTCAACCATCCCCCTTTCTATTTGTTAACTTTATTATTTGCTAATTCAAACAGCACTACAGTGGAAAAAAGGTCTTTGTAATATATATCTGTGGAAGTCTAAATTTGTAATTGTGGGCTAAATTCCTGAAAGTAGACTTACACATCAAAGATTGTGTGTTTTAAATTTGAACAGTTACTGCCAAGATTTGCCTCCAAACTGATTGCTCCAAGTTTTACAGTCCTAGTAGCAAGGACTTAGAATGGCCACAGCTAAAGATTCTGGAACAGTTTCATTATCATCCTAGTTGACATTTATTCAGCATGTTCTGTGTGTATTTGTTCCCAGCACTTTTTTTACTTGTATTAACTTTTTAAATCCTCACAATGACCCTGTGAGGTAGGCCCTCATTTTACAGATAAAGAAAATAAAACTGAGTCCACAGAGAGGTTACTTATCTTGCCTGACTGCCTGGTAGTCACTTGAAGTAGTGAGTGACTGAGGATTTAGATATGTGTCCTTGATGGTGATAGAAGTGACCATGTTTGAGTTTCTAATAGTGAAGTGGTTACGAGAGAAAGGCCAGCTTTGCACTTAATGTGTATTGCTTCTGATCCATCTGAGATCTAAGCTTAGAAAGAAGTCGCTCTGATTCTTTCCTGCTGACTGAGTTTTCAGCAAGGGGTCCTTTGGCAGTTCATCTCTCTTCTCTTTGCCTCTTATTTCCTGTTTAGTAAAATGAATATAATTGCAACACCTTTTTTTGGGGTAGATTAAATGAAAAGCACAGTGCTTATAACAGTGTTGGACACAATCTATGTATGTGTTGGATTTTGCTGTTGCTTCCATTATAACTTCCTTTATATAATTAATGTATACAATCGTGTATATTTTATATTTGTTTCTGTAGAACAAATATGTAGAATTGAGATTAATAGCTCAAAGAATAATACCTGTTAGAGATGGTAAAACAAGGACCCAGGAATATTGTACTCATTACACTCTATCAGGAATTTCTTTCCAGTGCTCCTCGGGGGACTCCCAGGGAACGATTGCATTCATTTCCTTCTGCCTGTGCCTCTGGAGAACTACAGACTCTGGCAGCCATAACAGCAGGAGAGAGTTGATTCATAGATGTGAGTTTCAGTTGCCTACTGTAGGCTTCTGTTGTAGACATCTGTATAGAAGGGCCAGGATCACACAGGAGAAACTGGAGATGCATTGATAGAATGAAGAACTCTGAGAATCACCCCCTTCCCCCAGGAATATAGCGACAGCGCTTGGTACATTTACAAGAAGTTTTCACGTATGTGAGCTCATTTGATTTTCTCAGCATTGAGACATGTGAAATAAAGTCTTCCCCTTATTTTGACTATAGTATCTAGGTCTATTCTTTATCTGTTTATATTATTAAAGCATTTCCAAAGTGTAGAGATTTCTCTCTATGTATTAATCTTCAGTTTCTAAAATGAATTTTGTTTCACAACCATGACTATTAAGCTCTATTACAACAGACAGGCTCTCATGGAACCCAAACATGGGATATGATTTTGTTGTCATTTTGGAAATTTGCCCTAGTTTGGGGGAATAAAAAGACTGGCACCTCCTATTTCATTTTATAGGTCAAATACCATTGAATGCCATTGTGGGTTTTGGCTTGCATGAAAACATTGGTAACAGTGGAGTTTTGCTAATTTTACTCCCTTTTAAGAGGAGAGAAGGGTTCAGCCTTCACACCACCATTTAGCTAGTTTATTAGCATGTTAAATAATAATCAAGGCCTCTTCTAAAAACTCATCAGATTTCTTAAGCTTTTTAAAACCACGGAAATGTAATCCAGCCCAACTTCAAAGCCACTGCTGTAGCCTTCATCCCCATCATCTGCCTTGTTCAGTCTCCAAATTAAATTCATGCAACTGCCTGAGTTCACATATAAGTTACTGCCAGCTTTTTAAGGCGCTGTAAGCAATAGTTACTTTGCTCCCTTTCTGTGACTACTTAAAGAATAGCTTTGAAATTACGTTTCTTTTATCTTACCCAAGTAGACCTGACTAGAAAGATTGCTTACAGAAAGTGGGGGGTGTTTTTTTTTGTGTGTGTGACCGTTTTTTCGAGGGGAAGTATAGGACTGAAATTAATAGCCCCACCTCGAAACCACTATCCTGAGGTTTGGGATTCTGACACCAGTAAATAGATGGTAACTTCTTCATTGTCTGGTAGCAGCTACAAGTGAGTACCTGGTCTAGTATCTTCCCCAAAGGGATCCATTGTCCTAAGCAGCTCTCCGAATGTGAAGTTAGAGAATAGCTGACAGTTTTCTTCTTCAGGTTTATGACTTGCAGCACATAGGTGTGCAAACATGCATGGATGGATATCCCCAACCACAATGCCGTCTCCTGGCTGATTCGATGCTCCAGTGGGGCTGCCTGACCCACTTATTTATTTATCTTGGAGTGCAGGTTCAGTTTGGCACAGACCTTCCACCCATAAAACCCTGGGGCTCTGGTGCTAGCGTCAGGTCACCTGGTTTGTAAGACAAGACTGGCTGGAGTGGTTTAGGAATAGGTTCCCGAATTCCTTGGGTGTCGGTTCTCTTCAGCTCAGATGCAGACGCATTACATTTTCTATCCAAACTCAAGTCTGTCATAGCCTGAGGGCTGGGCCTGGGACTAATGTGTGTTCATTTTATCACCTTCCCTTCAATGTCAAGCCTTATTCCCCATCCTCATCTGAAGCAGAATCTAGTTGTGCTCACATCGTATGAAAACCTCCTTTAAAATTGTTACTGTCTGCTGGAGCCTGAATAAACTAACTTACAGAAGTCTAGTTAACGCTGGCTGAATCCTGTGGCCATTTTTTAAGACAACTTTTCCTCTTTTGTGAATTTCATCCAGACGAATACTCCAGCAGCACCATCCTCAGTGTGACAGGGACTCAGAGATCCTTTGTCCTGGCAGCAAACACAGTGCCCTGCCCCATGTTATTGTGCCCCCGAAGAAAAACAACTTCACACCATGATGTGGTTAAGTTCCCATTGAAATGACTTCAATACGCCCTGGAAATTGACTGGGGAGACCAACCTAGTCAAATGGAGAGCCTGATGATTGGAAGCCAACATTTATAGACAAATGTTTTCTATCTCATTGCCTCCTAGGGGTTTGTGTGGGCCATTGTCTTAATGCTCTGGAAGTCAGATGTGCTTATGGTCCTTGGATGTTTAGAGCTGGTGGTATATTACCTTTTTGTTTTTCTCTTTAGGATCAGGAAGAAAACAAGGGAGCAACAAGTTGGCCTGAATTCTACATTGATCAGCTCAATTCCATGGCTGCTGTAGGTATACTTTCTGTTCTCTAACACAAGTCTAATACAGAGCACACAGTTGCACAATTAATTCACTTGAGTAAGAACTACCAAATGTAATTACCTTTCCAAACTCCACTCCAAATGTTCAATGTTGGGAAAACAGGGATGGAGTGAGGGCAGGAGTGGTACTTGGCAAAATTATTTTCCCCAGTACGTTTTAAATAAAATCAGCACACCCTCAAACATACATGAGTTTAATGTTATAATAGGAAATATAATCTTAAATCTGGTTTATGTTCAACTTTAACTTGCAATTGTTCTTACCGATTATTTGGAGTTTCATTACAACAGCACTGTTCTAAAAATTAATGCCATTTAAAAATAATGACACTCTCTTCATTGTTCTCCTCCAGTTCTCTTATTGAGGATTTATTTAGTTCCTTGGCTCTTGATTTTACAGGGCACCAAGATACTCTCTTGCTCATATAAATACCAAAAAAGTCTATGGTATGAGTGGTGTTATGAAAAGGCATAATAATAATACCATCACTGAGATGTACCAAAGATTGGGAAATCTTTGGTACATGTATTTTTGGTTTAGTAATTGCTTAAAATGCATTCTCCATGTCTAAAGTGGAAGTCTTTGTGATGTCGGTGTTCTGAGCAGCTTAAGGGGCATGTATTGATCCCAACTGAAATATGTAGTGGAAACAAGTCATCAGCTTTGAGCCTTAGGAGCTTAAATTCCCTTTCTGTTGATAACAATAGATTGCCCACAGTAGAACACGGCCTTTGCCTCAGTGAACGGCCTTTGCCTCAGTGAACACACTGATGCTTTTAAGAGCCAGTCTGTTAGATTGGGCTTTGAGTTTATACCATCCATACAGATGATATCTTCCATAATGCTTTCTTCTACCTCTTTCTTCCTTGCCTTCTCCAGAGTCCTTGTGGAGAATTCGTTTCTTATCACTGAAAGCAAACATTTTGTTGTTGCTGCTGAAGTTAAAAACTGGCCAGAATATGAATCATTCACACTTTTGTTAAACTTTCAGAGGCCTTGACTTTTAGTAACTTCCTCTTTCCTGGCTTTTCCTTTGAAGATGCTTCTGCTGTCCTATGGTGAATAATAAACAGCCCTCTAAATGTGAACAGGGTAAATTATAGAGGCTTTTGCCCCTAAGGTTTCTACTCAGAAAGTACAGCCGAAAAGAATAGAAAGTAACTCCCAAATCCTCCTCATTCAAGGCATCCTACACAAGGGCAAAGATGAGAAAAGGGTGATTTCAGCATTTGCATGAAAATGTTAGCAGAATGTGAGGCTTGTGGTGACTATCAGGGATTTTCTATGCTTCTGCCTAAACCCTAATAATTTAGAGCCATTTACATTTCCTTCTTATAAAGGTTATTTTCTGAATTATTGTTCTTTGCTGTTAAGGAAAAAAGGACCTGCTAGGCAGGCTGTCTTTCTTTCTAATGGAGTCAGCATTGTTTGATAGCTAACAGGGGCATTTGCTTCTTTGTTAATGAATTCACTTCCATAAATGGAGAAGCACTAAGCACTATGGATTTTTCCTTTCTTCATATTTTGGGACCATTAGGTTAATTGGTCTTTTAGTGGCTTATCCATGCCTATCTGGTGTCCACCTGGCTCCCTTCCTGCTCTAGGGGGTCCGTGAGGTGCCAGTGTGTGGCCTCCATCAAGAGCCTTCTTTTTCCTCATCCAGTCCTTGGACATTGTGTACATTTTTAAATTATGTTTGCTTTCTTTCCAAGAGAATCTCAAGGCTATTAAGTTGGCCGTCACTTTGCTATTCTTTGTGTTAAAGACCTTGCAAAGCTTTCTAATGCTTTGTAAGGACCCAGCTAATGTCTTTCCAGGGTTAAATGTAAAAGACAGTAACAGTTTATGAATTAGTGAGACCACAGAACTACTGCATGCATAAAGGAGTAAGGAGGCCTGATAAGACCAGAAACTCTGTTGGATATTCTGTTTTCCTCAGCACACTTGTTGCCACCACCTCCTCTCATAGTTCTGGCTAATTGCTCTGGTAACTGCATTAGAGGATGCCTACAACACACAGCAGAATCCTGAGGTGTTGTCCCAGGGACCCAAAGGCACACAGTTTGTTCAATACATTTATGGCGTGGCAGCCAGATTCTGCCTCTTTACTAGGAAATTCTTGAGGGGCATTTATCCATTGTCATCATCCTTTGCCTTTAGCATCAGTAGCGACTATGGCTTTTGAGTGTGCATCTTATGACAGGAAGTATACAGGCACTTTACATGTTGTTTTTAAAGGCTTACAAGCACCCTATGCTGTAAGTGATATTTATAAATAAGGAGTCTGAGACAGAAAGGTTACCTTGCCCAAGGTCATCTAATTAGGAAGTGGTAGAGCTAGAATTTAAACCCATCAGCCTGAGCTGAAAGACTCCTTTCCAATTTGCCTCTCACTAACTTGGGTTAAAAACCCATAAAAGAGGCCTAGGAATCGCTCCCCATTCCCCACCTCCAAGTTTTCTGAGGCAGCAGGCATCTGTTTTCTAATGCCTTGAGAGTGATAAACAGTCCAGGTCAAGGAGTGCAGCACTTAACTAGTTTGTGAAGCCGTTTGTGGAGCAAGTTCAGCTACTTACATAAGCCTCCTAACAAGGATGCTTTGTTCTTTAGAGGACCCCTGAATGATTCATTGAAGAGTGAAAAATGGAATAATAAAAGTACAGCCCAGTAGGTTGCAGAAGGACCTGGACTCTCTATGTGTGACTTTGTATACTCTTAGGGTGAAAGGGTGTGAGGTGGAACTCAGTGTGCTTAGCTGCTGGCTTACTGATTTCACACCAATGAAATGTCCAAACCTGAGCTTGGTTCCTGACTCCCAGCCTGGAAGGATTTCTGTGCCTGTGCCTTTCTCTTAGACCCACATGCTCCAGTGTATACTGTAGCAGCTTTGACCAGATCCTCTGCCAGGGTGCACATTGTCTTAGCCCATTCCCCATGTGAACAGGGATTTATTAGGTGCATTGAGCACCCACAGAGGGTCACAGCCTATCCCGCATACTGAATGTTTGGTGTAGCAGCCATCTGCAGAAATGTAGGCATATCCTCTTCCATAAAAAGCTGCAAATGAGCCTTCTTCCTAAATGTGAAGACTGAAAACATGAGACTTTCCATAAATCATTTCATTTTGAAAAGTCGCATTAGTATATTAAGTTCATCTACATCCTCTGCTTTCTCAATACAGTAAGCAATCTTAGATTTAAATCTGTGTCATATGCAAAAAATAGGATATTGTGTTTTGTTTTGAGAGGAAAGTAATGGTCCTTATATTGGGAAGGGACATTCCAATTTAATTTTCTTGACTTTGCTTAAATCTCCCACCTCTACTAGGGAGAGACTCAATGTAGTCTGCGTTTATATGTCCCACCCTCTTCAAGGTTAAGATAGATGTGTGCCAATTCTCTCAGTATTAGTGACCCATAATGAAAAATGTGAGTAGTCTTTAATTTGGGGACCTTTTTGTGTGATTAAGCTTAGGAACAAGGAGTGAGGTTCATAAAAGACTTGATTCTGAGCTGCAAAGGCAAAGGATTGCTTAAGAGTGTAGAGTTCAGCTGTGCCTTGGGAGGTTAAACATACTTGGCTGGGTCTGTGCGGAATTTTCCAGAGGATGGGTCTCATAGAGCTGTGAAGGAATTCACTGATTATTCTGCACACAGCTTCTCCCCAACCACCCTCTGGTGACAGCTGTCCAGATGCATCGCCAGCAAGAGGACAACTTTAGCAGAAACAATAACAGCTTAAAACACGATTTTACTGATTTTTATTTCAGTTGCCATAAATGATACTGATATTTATGTTTGCTTTGGGCTTTATCCTCCTAATTGTGAAGTCAAAGTTAGACTTTAATTTACATCTAGTTACTTAATGCTGGTACCGTTAACTAGAAAATAATTAAGCAAAGCTCCCCACCCCCCCCATGATTGGTTTTCCTGAAAGAAAGGAAGAGACTAGATCATTGCGACACATTAGATTAGAGGCAAACTTTTTTTTTCAATTCCCCAATCTGTTCCCCAACCACGAGTTTTATCAGAATTGGTAACAGGTGAAAAGACTGTGACTAGCCAAGCCCGTGTACAGAGTAGGATGAAGGCAAGGGACCAGTGATTCCATGGGTAGAGGCACCTGGGCCCAGACGACCTGGGATACTTCTAATACAACTAGGGGGTCATGGGGTGAAGGGAAAGGAAAATACTTTTTAACAAGTCTGAAAGTTTATTAGCATTCACGACTTTATAATACCAACTGAGATCTGCTTCCTTAGGACCTTGTTCTTCCAAGTGAGGCCCACAGACCTGCATCCGCATTGCATGGAAACTAGTCAGAAATACAGCATCTTAGGCTTCGCCCCGGACCAAACAACTCAGAACCTGCATTTCAACAGATGCCCAGATGATTCATTTGCATGCTGAAGCTTGAGAAGCAGTGCTCTAGCAGATCCCTGGGAAGGGAGAGTGCGCGTGCGCACACACATGCACACACACTCCATATCCTAATTTCCAAATGATGTTGAGTTGTTTCTAAAACTTAAGCATCTCCATCATAGAAAGAATTACCCAATTTAATTCTTCCTTTTTAAAAATATTTGATGGAACTACAAGTGTAAAAGACTATACTTTTCGTCTGAGGAATGGGAGAGATAGGGTGGGAAGATTGCTGCCCACCTCAGCTAGATAGTGTGATAATGTTATTAACTTTAATTGTTAGAATGTTATTATTAACTTTAGGTTTGCTCTTCTTTCTATCAAATATAAATAGTAACTCATCGAAGTGCTGTTTTAGAATAATTACACAAACATTTAGACAACTTAATCTCTATTAAGTTTTCTAAACATTGCCTTAAAGCTTTATTTAAAATTGGAGATAACTAACTCTTAGTGGAGATAACAAATATATGGAATTCTTGGGGCTTTTGCTCCACATTTTGGCTTGTAGTAAATCTTTGTTACATATTTATTATTTCTATTAAAAGTAATAGTAGCATGTAATCTGTGGGTTTGCCTTGCTTATACCATAATTCAAATATAGAATTGGATAAAGTAACCTCAGTTTTTTTTGCATAGAGAAAATCTCTGCTCGCATTAGAGAAGGAAGAAGAAGAAGAAAGAAGTAAAACTATAGAGAGCTTGAAGACAGCACTAAGGACAAAACCAATGAGGTAATTTTTCCCTGGGTAGTATATACTACTTGTCTCTTTTCTATTTTTCTTCTACTCTTCTCCTCTAGCCCTTCTTTCTCTCTCTTCTTTCTAATTCCTTTTTTCCCCCTGCAATAGCCAAACTTTTGAGGAAGTCTTCAGTCAAAAGCATGCAATTGAACCATGGCTAAAATACTTTTATCACTGAACATTCAATAAATTGATTTCCTTCAACTAAAAGACATGCATGCAGCCATTAAAATGGCTAAAATAAAAAAAAACAGAGACTAACAAGTGTTGGTGTGGATGTGGAGAAATTGCCACCCTCACTAATTGCTGGTGAGAATGAAAAATAGTGCAGCCACTTTGAAAAACAGTTGGGCAATTTCTCAGTATGTTAAACATAGTGTTGCCACATGACCCAACAATTCTACTCCATAATGTACAGTCAAGGGAAATGAAAAAAGTGCCCTCCAAAAAAACGTATACACAAGTGTTCATATGAACATTATTCATAATAGCAAAAAAGTGGAAACAGCCCAGATTCTGTCAACTGATGAATAGATAAATAAAATATTATATATCCATAAAATGGATTATTCAACATAAAAAAGAATGGAGTACTGACACACCCTACAACATGGATGAGCCTTGAAAATATTGATGCAGTATGAAGAAGGCAATACAAAAAGGACCACGTATTATATGATTCCATTTATAGGAACTATCCAGAAGAGGCAGTGATTGCCTGGGTTTGGGGAGAAGGGGAAAGAGTATTTTGGGGATGATTGAATTGATAAAGTATTCTAAAATTACAGAGTGGCAGTGGTTCACAACTCTGGGAATATATTAATATTGAAAAGAAGATGGACAATCATTTTTCACTGTATGCCTCCAACACCTTCATTTTCCATCAATGCCTTAAGGTTTGCTGAGGTATTGGGCTCATCAGTACATTTCATTAGTGCAAGTGCTATGAATGAAGCCAACTGGTTTTAACTAGCTTGGGTATATCTTGGTCATGTGTTTGGGTGAAAAGGCTGGAAAATAAAGACATATTTCCTTTATTTGACTATAAAATGCTAACTAAGAAAAACCTGATTCATCAAAAATCTTATGTAGTTGTATGATAGAGGTTTTCTAGCCTAGATCAGTGTTTCCCTCTTTGTGTGTTCTGTGTTCTCAGATGTCAGTGGGTATCCAAGACTAAATAAATTTGGAAATTTCTGGGGTAGTTAGATAAAAATGTTATGTTACTTCTGAACTTTTCATAGGTTTAATGTACAAATGTACATTCTGAATTACTTTTGATTGAATTTACAGTAAATAAGTACCATAAATATCAATAAAATTGATGTATGGTGATAAAGTGTTGCTTTTACTATTTTATGTACTTGGATTCTGAGTAGCATGCAATACAAAAGAAGGGTTTTGCTATAGAACCTTAGGGTTCTGTATTCGTTTGACAAGCAAATATCCTGGAGTTTAAGGGTTCTCTTTGACTTTCATTAATAGGGGGCCTGCCTGAGTGGTTAGTACATGAAAGTGCATGGGGATTGGGTGCTACAATACCACAGGATCAGCAGATGACTTAACCTAAGACAAATGTTCTGAGTGCCTTCTTTAAAAAATATATATATATATATATATATATATATATATATATATATATATTATTGATATTTCACAGAGAGAGGAAGGGAGAGGGATAGAGAGCTAAAACCATCGATGAGAGAGAAACATCGATCAGCTGCCTCCTGCACACCCCACACTGGGGATGTGCCCACAACCAAGGTACATGCTCTTGACCGGAATAGAACCTGGGACCCTTCAGTCTATAGGCCGATGCTCTCTCCACTGAGCCAAACCAGTTAGGGCCTGAGTGCCTTCTTGCTCCTAATTTTCTGTGGTTATGTGATCTGATAATTGGTTCTTTGTGTCAGTTGAGATCTTTTTATCTCAAATGGAGATTTTTTTCACACTTCTGGTTAGACCTGACCATTGGGTCTGTGTCGAGGAAGAGGCCAGGAATTCAGAAGACTTCAGCAGTATAACCCTTTTGGTACTTTAGGAACTGCATCTTCTTCCTTTCTCCTGCTCCCCACCCCCTAAACTTTTGATTAAAGGCTATTACAAAATTCCAAGGAGACTTAAGTCTGACACATTTTAACCTCCTTCTGATAGGTTTGTAACCAGATTTATCGACTTGGATGGCCTATCGTGTATTCTCAACTTTCTAAAGACCATGGACTACGAGACCTCGGAATCTCGCATACATACCTCTCTCATTGGATGTATAAAAGCGCTAATGAACAACTCTCAAGGTCGGGCTCATGTCCTGGCTCATTCTGAGAGTATTAATGTAATTGCTCAGAGTCTGAGCACAGAGAACATTAAAACGAAGGTGGCTGTGCTGGAAATCTTGGGCGCCGTGTGCCTGGTTCCGGGGGGCCACAAGAAGGTTCTGCAGGCCATGCTGCACTACCAGAAGTATGCCAGCGAGAGAACCCGCTTTCAGGTGGGTGTACTCCCTCTCCACTTCTTCATTCAGCCTCTCTCAGGTCCTCTCCGGACACTGAGCGGGGAACATCACTTGAGATTTCCTTGGGGGTGATTACTTACACCATGACGTCACACATTTCTTTCCTCTTAGGTTTTAGGACTGGCGAGTAGAGTGTGCTTTCTATAATTGATCAATCCGGGGTTTTGGATTTACTGAACTTGAAAATGTGACCCAGGTTCCTACACATGATAGAGCACACATCTTTTGAATCCACTAAATGGGATGTGCCTTGAAAACTTTACAGGTTGCCCTTCTTAGTTTAGGATCAGCCTCAACAGTGGGATTATGTCACCATAATTATACTCCCATGGAAAAAGCAAGCAGAGTTAGCGAAGCAGTCTTTTATATTTTGTATGCATGTACATATGAACATATATGATATTCAGAGTTTTGAAAGAGTTTTTAGGCCTAATCTTTAAAAAGTAGCTTTCTGTAGATCAATGTGATTCTGATTAAGCACATGATTTTAAAAATTAACTTCTAATAAAATGAGTGAAAGGTTAGTAATGATTCGGCCCTTTGATTTTATATTTGTATCCTTGGTAGACATTAATTAATGACTTGGATAAAAGCACGGGGCGGTATCGGGATGAAGTGAGTCTCAAGACTGCCATCATGTCCTTCATCAATGCAGTGCTGAGCCAAGGCGCAGGCGTGGTAAGGATCTTATGTACAAAACATATATTATTAAAGAATATTTTTTTGAAAGATTACTGACTATTCTAAAAAGGTAAATATGAATTTTATCACCCTTTTACTTTCAGGAAAGTTTGGACTTTAGACTTCATCTGCGCTATGAATTTCTGATGTTAGGAATTCAACCTGTCATAGATAAACTAAGGGAACATGAAAATTCAACATTAGACAGGTAAATCAAGCTGTGTGGTCTGAGACAGTTCATGCTTTTTCCTTGTGTGTAGTGCCACTCTATCAACTACTTGTAACCTGTCCATGACACAAAGTACTTGCACCAGAATGTCAGCTTGGCTAATGCTGTTTATTATGTTAAGACTTACTTTAAAATATATATATATAATTGATTTTTGTAGAGAGGAAGGGAGAGGGATAGAGAGTTAGAAACATCAATGAGAGAGAAACATCGATCAGCTGCCTCCTGCACACCCCACACTGGGGATGTGCCCACAACCAAGGTACATGCCCTTGACCTGGGACCGTTCATTCTGCAGGCCGGCGCTCTATCCGCTGAGCTAAACCAGTCAGGGCTGTTAAGACTTTCTTGGCGAAAGGAGCAGCACACTGTGTGGAGCGCTGAGTGTAGGTTTTGGCACTAGCCCTGAATCCATTTCCTAGACTTGAATCTTGTGTGCCTGTGTTTGTAGGGTGTTTTAATAGCATCTCTTTAACTGTCTTTCAGGCATTTAGACTTTTTTGAAATGCTCCGAAATGAAGATGAACTAGAATTTGCCAAAAGATTTGAACTGGTATGTGGGCTTACAATTATTCTGACTCGACTCATGAGCTCACAGAGTCCTCCGTTGCAACATGTGTTGTAGAGCCAGCATGCAACAGTGTGACCTAACAGCAACATCAGAGTTCTACTCTGCTACCTCAGTGGCAGGATGAGCTTCTGTTTGCCTTAGGTTTGCTTACCTTGCATTGTGGGAACTGAAAAACTTGGGTATTTGACTTAGATTTCTTTTTCATGTGAAATAGGTTCACATAGACACAAAAAGTGCAACTCAGATGTTTGAGCTGACCAGGAAGAGGCTGACCCACAGTGAAGCTTACCCTCACTTCATGTCTATCCTGCACCACTGCCTCCAAATGCCTTGTGAGTGTTTGTGATACATATTCTTCAGTGTTTGGGCATCATCCAAAGGGCTGTGTCTTCCGGACATGCTGATTAGTTTGGGTGCACACCAGGATTTCAAACCTTGGTTTTGTGACAGCCTCCACACAGCCTATGGAATGTCATGAAGTTCTCAAAATGAAATTAATTATAATTTGCTTTGATTTTTTAAATAATATATTTTATTGATTTTTTTACAGAGAGGAAGGGAGAGGGATAGAGAGTTAGAAACATCGATGAGAGAGAAACGTCTATCAGCTGCCTCCTGCACACTCCCTACTGGGGATGTGCCCGCAACCAAGGTACATGGCCTTGACTGGAATCGAACCTGGGACCCTTCAGTCTGCAGGCCGATGCTCTATCCACTGAGCCATACCAGTTAAGGCAGCTTGCTTCGATTTTAAAAATAAACATATACCTTATAACACATATAGACAGGGGTAGGAAGAAGTTCCTCTCAAATAAGTAAAAGATCATCGCAGGTCTGAATTCCAGAAACCCTGGGAAGTAGGTATAGATGTAAACATCTCTCTGGTTCCGAGGCTGGGCCTTCGGGTGACCATGTTGAAAAAATATTCATTCCAGTTGAGAAATAACCTGAAGTAATTTCCACCACTGTTTTCTTTTGTAGACAAGAGGAGCGGCAACACCGTTCAGTACTGGCTCCTCCTAGATAGAATTATACAGCAAATAGTTATCCAGAATGACAAAGGACAGGACCCTGACTCCACACCTTTGGAAAACTTTAATATTAAGAATGTCGTACGGATGTAAGTCTCTTCCTACTTTGCTGTCTATAAGATAATAGCGACAGTTGTAAGACATTTATTTTAATTCTACTTTGAAATGGCAGCTGGGAGAACTGAAATGTTTTAGAGGTCCAATAGGAATTCCTTGCTATACACGTGTGTTATATCTAAGTCTCGTCTGGATTGCCAAATGCATCGAGCATGCTGAGGGGTTCTCTGCAGTACATTGTTTGTACCTAGGGAGCATGCATTTAGCAGTAGGCCTTTTGTGTGTTTTCTGATGAATGCTACTTTAACTATCACACAGGCTGGTTAATGAAAATGAAGTCAAGCAGTGGAAAGAACAAGCAGAAAAAATGAGAAAAGGTAAGTGATGAGGCCCTGACAAGAGAAAAGGCTACATTATTTGTTATTGGGCAACTAACTCTGCTTTCTGTATATTTTAGAAATTTACATTGATGCATCTTGTTGACCTTAGTGCATAAGTCTTTTCTTTTTCATGTCTTAAGGGCATTTTATACTGACTTTTCTTGAATTTATGCTATTTTAATTGTCTTGCTACTTTATAAATTTTATCCTTTTATTATAACCATATAAGTTTTTTGAAAAAGCTTGAAGTATTTGCTGTTCAGTGTTTGTTAATTAAAATTTTCTTGACTATTAGTCTTCTTAGCCCATCCCCTGCTGCATAGTTGCTCTTTAAAGCACACTGGGTTATTAGAAATATACTAAGGAATACCATGGATTGCCCAGAATTTTAAAAGAGAAATATGGGCACTTGGTTTCAGCAGCCCAGTTCTTCACATGGCCTTGCTTTAGCACCAGTTATAAAGAGAGAAATCATACAGAGGAACACTGACCTTTGTAGACATATGTGTTATGTAGCATTAACAGGCCAGCTGCTGGTGGGTATTTGGATACATCGTTGATAGTAACAGTAAGCATCGGATGACAGAAGGGTCATTTGTGCCCATCGCTGTGCCAGCCTCATACAGAATGGGTATAACTTTCCTCCTTCAAAATATTAGCAAATTAAAGTTGGCCCCTTTGAGAAAACAGTCATACTCTCAGTATTAATTGACTTCCTGTTCCTTGTCCACGTTACTCAGTCACAGCCAGTGAAATACAAGAGCACTCATGCCAAGAGTGTTAAAAAGAAGATCCAGGAGCTGCAGAAGATTTGTCCTTTTCTGTTGAGCAGAAGGGCAGGGCCACACTGATAGGGGAAAATACCAAATGTGAAGTTCTGTAAGATTCCAAGTTCCTCATATGAATTCAGATTGCTCTCCAAAAAGCAAGGCTGCACATCCATTTTTAGAAATAAATTCTAGAAACTTCTATAGGAAAAAAATAGGAACATTGACTAAAATAGTAAAGAGAAATTATATCAAAGAGAAAATGATCAATGAGTGGTATTTTAGGGATACATCCTTAAAGGATGGATACTCAGGTGTGTACATGGATGAGAGAACTGTGGACATAGCTTGGCGGTCATTCAGTCATTCATTTCATGGACATTCATTGAGTGCCTGTGTGTGTCAGGCATGTGCTGGGCTCTGGGTCTGAGTCTCAGCGCTGCCCCTGACTGCATGCGTAGGCTAAGCCCTGTTCTCTTCTCCTTCAGTCTCCTCCTCTGAAAAATGAAGAGTAAACCTAAATCACAGGGTTGCTGTGAAGATTAAATGATAAAAGGAATGTAAGGACTGTAGCATAGTGTCCAACACATGCCGCTTGCACAATAAATGACAGGGACTTTTGTAGGCTGCGGTGGTACAGAGAAAATGGCCACAGTCAGTAGGAGGAACAGGATGTTTTAAAGCGAGGTCAAGGGTAAGGTGTGAAAGGAGACATAATAGGTAAAATTCTGTTCTGGAAGCTTCAAGTAGCAAAGTTGTGTTAAAGAGGGCACGTGTTGATGAGTTAGTCAGAGGGTGGAGGCTGTGAGGAGATAGGAAGTTCCGTGGCCCTTAAAGGGGGAGCATATCTAGGGAGAATTCTCTTACACAGCACACCCAGTGAGCACTGAGTAAACGCTTAGCAAATGGATGATAAATAGATGCCATTTGTGGAGAGAATCCTTTAGTCTGGAGCTCACCAAACCTGGCATTACATCAGAATCATCTAGGGAGCATTTGGAAACCACAGACCTCTAAGCCCTGCCCCAGCCTGCAGAAGAGACTTTCTGGGATAGAGTCTGGGTTTCTGAGATGTTACTCCCTCAGGCGGTTCTGGGGTGAGGCCAGATGTCAGAGGCTAATGACTGGTGATGGAGAGTCAAGTCTTACAGCTGTCAGAGAGGAATGAAACAGATAGAAGAAGGAAAATGGGAGACAGGGAGGGAGTTTTCAGATGTGTCTGACTGCCCGAAGTGGTAGAAGTGGTAAAAGTGAGTTAACTGTTACTTTCGCTCCAAGGCTGATAAAAGCCAAGAACTTGGGTGTCTTGACCGCCTCTCTGCAAAGTCTGATCTTGGAAGACTCAAGAGGGAAAGTAAGAGACAGAGAAAGTAAAATTTTCAATATGTTATCAAGTTTGGACATAGAAACCAACTCTGTATAGCTCTGCCCCAGTGGGTTATCTCTCTGGTGGGTTTACTGATATAAAAAGAACAGGGATTGCAATTGGAGCCAAGTATTGGAAATGAAGACCTACAGTCTCAACTTCATTAGTCCCCTTTTCCAAAGCCCTGTCACTCCCATTAGTGCTAGAGCGCAGGCACATTGGCAATGCAGATAAGCACTACAGCTGATTCCAGCCGTCTCAGTACTGGGAGTCAGTAAAACTGCAGATGAGAGCAGCTACTTCTCTCCCATAGTGTGGTGATTCTCATGGTCAGCCGGTACCACTGCCCTAGAGATACTTAATGCTGAGATGATAACCTTTGTTTTCACAAGTTTTAAGAACTATTTGCCAGAAGCATAACATTCTTCTAGTCCAAGTAGCCTGAGGGGGGTGGAAGGAATGGCTGCTTTGGGACAAACACTGGTCTGGCAGCAGCATTTCCTCACAGTGCAAGATCCTCCCTCTCAGCCCCTCTGTGAGTCAGACACAAGCCAGAAAGCCTAGCTACTAAACCCTGGGCCTCTCTCTTCGTTTCTAATTTGTGAACAGGCCCTTTTAATCTCTTCTTCCCGAATGTCGGTGAAGGGCCATGTATGACAGGATTCTGAATTAAGTTCCAAACACCATTCTCCTGCACAAGAACTGTGGCTCCAGGGTCTTTTCCGCCGTCTCTTACAAAATGTCGTAGTGAGTAAAGTTGTTCGTCTGAAGTCCCTCTAAGTATGAACACCATTGAGCCCTCAAGCCGCTCCCCTTGATGGGGAAAAGGAGTAATATTTACCTAATAAAGAACCTCCCAATCCTCATCTTCTTTGTAGAGAAGACACTTCGGCTTTGAAGGGAGCCTGGTTTTCATGTCTGGCTGTTTCCTATGCAGAGCACAATGAGCTACAACAGAAATTGGAAAAGAAAGAGAGAGAATGTGACGCCAAGACCCAAGAGAAGGAGGAGATGATGCAGACCTTAAATAAAATGAAAGAGAAGCTTGAAAAGGAGACCACTGAGCACAAGCAAGTCAAGCAGCAGGTGGCGGATCTGACGGCCCAGCTGCATGAGCTCAGCAGGGTGAGGCCCACACGCAGCGGCTCCGCCCTCCCTTATCCTGTCCCTGAGCCCCTCCTCCTAAGTAGCCAGCTCCTGACTAGGGCAGAAACCCTGAATCCGCTCCCAATTTACTGCATGGTTGTGAGACTCGCTCCCTCTGCTGTCGTATAGGCTGGGCAGCAGAGGCGATTTTGGGTGTGCATTTTTAAAATACAAATCCTCTAATAAGAGCAAGGGAGTCCCATTAGCCTTTAAAAATAAAAACTGATTTCCAGAAAACCCAACTGGACGATGGTTCAAAGTGAGCGGTGTGTGAATGCATTGCATACAAGCACCAGAGTGCCAGATACAAAGGCCCCACCCAGTAGAGTCCACCAAGGCCTGGAAGGTCTGTTGGCCTTACTGCCCCTTAGATCCCATATGCTCAGAATTCCTCTGTAATTTCAGGCAAAGTGTCAGACTCTCAATATCATGCAGTGAATTTGCTTCTTCCATTGATGTCTTTTCCTATTTTTATCTTTGCAGAGGGCTGTCTGTGCTTCAGTCCCAGGTGGACCTTCACCCGGGGCCCCAGGAGCACCCTTTCCCTCCTCTGTGCCAGGGTCTCTCCTTCCTCCCCCACCGCCCCCACCTCTGCCAGGAGGAGTGCTTCCTCCTCCTCCTCCTCCTCTCCCGCCAGGGGGGCCTCCCCCTCCCCCGGGGCCTCCTCCCTTGGGGGGAATCATGCCACCTCCTGGTGCTCCGCTGGGTCTGGCACTAAAGAAGAAGAACATTCCTCAGCCCACCAACGCCCTGAAATCCTTCAACTGGTCCAAGCTGCCGGAGGTAAGCCATTTGTCCCGCTCTCCCCTCCATGGGTGTCATTAGCAGCTCCCGGTGCTGTTCACAGAAAGGGGACCCAGCCCTGGCTGTCGAGTGATTTCATTTTCTGATATGGACTCGGGCTTCTCACCAGCTTAGATATTTAAGTGGTAAAGCTTCTGAAATAAATGGCACATTGTTGGAAGCCAGCTCACTTTGAGCATCTGGTAGAATGAAAAATTGGGGATAGCAGCATTTTAAAATATAACCACGTCTGTTCTTTTTGTGTGTAGCTGTAAACCCTAGTGCTCATTAACTTAATGTTTGTAGAACAAGCTGGAAGGAACAGTATGGACTGAAATTGATGATTCAAAAGTCTTCAAAATTCTAGATCTTGAAGACCTGGAACGAACTTTCTCTGCCTACCAAAGACAGCAGGTAACAGCACATGCCTTCCAGATGCTCCAGAGGAAAAACACATCCTCATGCATGATCCCTGGGCCACCTGCCATACCCATGCCATGATAGGCATCTTAGTTCTAGGCTGCTTGGTCTACCCTGCATGTTCCTGCAAAGCAGCATGGTGAATGTGTCCACACGTGTGTGCCTGTCAGTGCGTGTGTGTGAACATGTCAGAGGTGGATAAGCTGCTTGTGAGGGACCTCCATACCCTGGTGCGCGCCCAAGACCTTGTCTCCACTGGTGGAAATTCTGTATATTAACTTGCTTAGCCAAAATAATGTTTCTTTCTGAAGCCATTTTAGTTTATCTGACCTTGGAAAAAACACACCATCTCAGATGGTTATTATTAGGAGCAGACTGCTTTTTTCAAATAGATGGGGCCTTTAGAAGTTTGGGGGTCGGTGAATGGCTGTAATTTGGCAGCTAACTGTAGCCTCGAGAGAAGTTTTTGTGTCATAAACACGATTGACTCAGAGTGGGGCCGGGAGGCTGAGCAAGTGCGCAGGCGAAAGTGATACAACTAGGGCCAGGGAAGCTTTGGGAAGTGAGCGGAGCCCTCGTGATAGTGGTGAGAGCATGTGATCCAGGCTGGCTTACATGGCCAGGCTGCCCCTGTGACATCGTGAGCTCCCGTCACGTATGTGTGGTGCCTCTCACGTGAGCCAGAAGAGGTCACAGCAAGGCGGCCAGGTTCAAGGTTTCAGAAGAACGAGGAATAGGTGGAATGAGGTCCCAGTCAGGCAGTCAGAGACCTGGGTAGGGAAAAATGAAGTCCCTGAGTGTGATGAGGAAGATCCTTAAGGTGACTGTGGGAGGGAAATGATGAGGAAAGCCGAGTGCGGCTTAAACAAGGAGCACTCAGGTGCCGTGCATCTGCCAGGCAAGGGCCTTCCTCGGGCATTGCTGGGAGGCCCTTGGCTCCTGAATGAATCACGCCAGTGTGGGGCGTCCTCAGACAAGCAGCACACTTCCTAGTCTGCTTAGGCCTGGTCTGGTGTCTAGGAAAGAGTTCTCAAAGCAGAACTGCCCTGCACTGAGGAAGAAGATGCCTGCAGCTGTTGGGGGACACAAAAGATGGGGGGGGGATGTAATTTTAAAATGGCCTTGAATACATCTGCCATTGAAAAGAAAAGGAGGTATGTCCTTTAGCCAGCATGTTTTCATTTTGAGAGACAGCTTCTCTGCAGTGCATTTTAATGCTATTCTAGAAGTGTACAAAAATGCAAGTGGTTGCCTGGTGTGGCTGCATAACCTTAAAACAGGACTAGCTGGTACCAGACATAAGTGTGAAGGCAAGCGTGGGCAATCCCATGCACACCACTAAAGGAAGTGAGGAACAGGAAGATAGGACGTCCACGAGGAAGCGAGACCCTTTACCTTTCAAATAAAGGGTGTGTTTGGAGCCCTCATACAGCAGGTGCTTGGCGCAGACTTAACCCTGATCGGCGGCAAGGACCTCCTCCCTCTGCTGTCACAGCAAGGTGTTCTCTGGCCCCTGACAGTTTAACTGATTTCCTGGGAAAGTCAAATAATTTTCTGACCTCATTACATGGCCCACTGATTTCCTACTTAGTTTCAGTTACTACTAGTAATATTGGTCTGTTCTGGTTGCTGAAGACAAGGATTTGGGAAACAAATTAAAGGAAGGGAAAACAGCAGTTATTCCAAATTCAAGCCTGAGCATGTGGCTTGCATTTATTATGAAGGCAGGTGGTTGAAATACCCAAGTTTACAAGACTCATAATTAACTAGCTTTCAGCAGAAGGTGCAAAAGGATGCTGCCAAAATGCTCTGGGACAAATATGTGGACATTCTCAAGAGCTTAGAGACAGGGTTACAGAAAGCCTGGCATTGGGCAGTTGTCTCCTAGCAACCAGTCACTGTTTAACTAATCAGTAGTCATTGCAGTCAGGATAGACTAGCGCATTTCAGTTGTACTTACCACTAAGTAGACTGGCAAGTAGAACCATTGGTGCCATTTTCAATAGCACTTCCTGGAGAAGTTTCAACACACCTGCTCAGCTTGGTTCAAGCATGTTTCTCCTCTTGCTGCAATAATTTGAGATGAGAACTTGAAAGCCATAAATGTGTTTCCCAAATGAAGGAAATCTGAGTCATTTCGTTGAATTTATTGAATGTTGAGAGATAGAAAATCAAAAGATGCAGGTACTCTAGTGAGAAGTTGTAGACAGAATAAAGGAAACAGGCTGCCTGCTGCTGGCCTGTCCTCTAGTTTCAGAGTACTGTATAATTATCACACTTGAACTGATTTCTTTTCCATTCCCAAATGAATACTAGGAACCTATTTTTCCTTTGGTATCACCTCTTTCTTCCCTCCAGAGTTAAAAAACAAACAAAAACAAAAAACAGACCTTGGTCAAATTCCCTATGCTAGTACTTCAGCTAGTTGTTTGGCCAAATAAATTTCTTAGAGAGGAAAGGAACTCATGCAAGCCATTATTTGTATGCATACAACAGGAATACTGCACAGAGGAAGATTTGGGGGGAAGGGGAGAAAGTATTTATATATATATCAGATCAGTATAATTTAGGTGAATATTGATTAATGACATTTAGGAGCTAGATAGATAGATAGATAGATAGATAGATATTCATACACATGTACAAGATATGCTCCATTGATTTAAAAAATATTGTATCATTAAAAACAGGACAAATATTTATACTGCCTGCTTTATATATGAAGTATTTCAAATGATGCAAATGTATTAAATGGTTATGCAGGCCTATAATGCCACTTGTAAAATAAAAGCAGAGATAAGGGAAACCTTTAAATAACAGTAAGGTAGGCTAAAAGATGATAATCAGTTTTGGTAAAGAGTTCCCAGTCTCATCAAACCTAAAGTTAGTTCTCAAGGAGCTCTTATACTTATTTTTAAATTTAATCCTCACACCAGTTCTATGAAGTGAGTATTATTCCTATTTCACAGATAATAAAAAAATGGCTTAGTGTATATTCAGTGTCCAAACAGGTAGCACAATCAAGTGTACAAGTGGCACAATTCTTAGCTTCACGTTGTTCTTATGCCATGGTTTTATTCATTGTGAAGGTTAGGTTTTGCAAAGGATTTTCCTTAACTGCAGTTTTAAGAATAAGACCATTCTTACTGAGGCCTTTTTTCAGTGTGGGTATCAAAGGTGTGCAAGGCTGATTATATAAGCTTACGTGCCACATAAAATGGAATTTAATAGTGTGCAGTTATTCCCTGCTCACATTCCAAAAGTTCATTTGAAAGTCAATTTCTTAAATCTCAAAAGCTCTTTTCCTCATTAAAACTATATTACACAGGCCAGCCACAAAAGGCTTATTATAAAAGTAGTGCATTGTGTAGTAATACTATTTCACATACAATTAAACAATATTCATCTTGGTTTTGTGGGAGATGTTATAAATTCATTCTCCCTATCCATGCAGTTGGACAGAAGGAAATGAACTTAACATTGACCTAGAGGGATTCATATCTGTGTGGCAATAAATTAACAGCTCACTATCTTCATTTCTCTCCCCTGTTCTTTGCCTGAGGACACCCCTTCTCTATAGGTCCCATTTCAGCCCACGGAATAATATCTCAAAACCTCTCTGCTCAGATTTAGGGAGCAAAGGGTAACTGTGTCTCAGGCTCCACAACCTGATCTTTCCTGCCAGTGTGTAGTGCACAGATTATTTAATGGCATCTTCTGATACTTACAAATGATCCAAGAATTTTCCTTTTTATTCTTTTTACATGTTTCATTATTCTGTTTATTTCCTTTTCACATTGAAAAATTATGTGATTTGGGAATATATTTCAATAATCTTGGTCCTTGAACACTGAAGAGAAAATTGTAAATGATAATTTTTCTTAAGACTAAAGTATAGGGTAGAGGTTCTGTAATGGAGTGCATGATAAGAGTTAATCAAATGCAGGGTTTATATAAATATCAGTGTATACAATTTTTCTGGAGTGGGATCCCAGCTTTTATCAGATTTACAAAGGAATCTCAACCTCAAAAAGATTAAGACCCATTCATTTATTATCTGAGAACTGTTGAGTCATTACTTCATTGTGGAACACAATCTATAAGAATCTATCAGCACTAGTTCCTGAAAATGCAAGACCCAACTTCCTATTTATATTCCAAGCCCAAAACTCTACACCAAAAAATCATCTGGAAAAATCAGGCATCCTGTTAGATGGAGCCAAAGATAAATGATTCTGTCAAGTTTGGTTCAAGCCAGTTAGTGAAGAATTTAAGGTTTCAAAAAGAATGTTAACTTACTTGAAATAGACGTGGAAACGTTGTTGTTTTTTGTCATGCCCCATCTAACAAACTTTGCAATTTTATTTAAAACTAGAGGCCCAGTGCACAAAATTCGTTCATGGAGTGGGGTGGGGGTGGTGGTGGTGTCCCTCAGACCAACCTGCACCCTTTTCAATCTAGGACCCCTTGAGGGATGTCCTACTGCCCATTTAGGCCCAATCCCTCCGGGCCTAAACGGCAGGACTGCTAGCTCCCGACCTCTCTCCTGCCTATTGCCCCTAACCACTCCCCTGCCAGCCTGATCAATACCTAACTGCTCCTGTGCCAGCCTGATTGCCCCTAACTTCCTTCCCCCTGCTAGCCTGGTCCCCTCCAACTGTCCACTGCCAGCCTGGTCCCCCCCCAACTGCCCTCCTCTGCCAGCCTGGTCCCTCCAAACTGTCCTCCCCTGCAGGCCTGGGTCCGTCCCAACTGCCCTCCCTTGCAGGCCTGGGTCCCTCCCAACTGCCCTCCCTTGCTGGCCATCTTTGGGTGGCCATCTTTGACCACACAGGGGGAGCCATCTTATAATGGTCAATTTGCATATTGCTCTTTTATTAGATAGGATGTGATGATTCAAGCACTCTTTAAAGGAAGGGAATCGTAAGGCTAACAATTAACCAAACTCTCCCATGGCATTCCTCATTCCCTCCCCTGAAAAGATGAGATACATTACTTATCTATTAATTGTTGCATTTATTATTGCTGCTGGTTACAAAGGGGAGATCTAATCAACTGTTCAACTCAGCTGAAAGCAGAACAGTAGGAGAAGAACAGTACTTGATCATCAGCTTAAAAGATAATTTTTTGATAACTTTCAAGTCCTGAGCTCATAACTGTGTGTCAGGCATTATATAAAATGCTTTACATGCATTATCACATTTAATCCTCATATTAGTAATTTGGTTGTTGACCCCACTGTATGGATAGACTGAGCACCACCAATACCAGCTAGTTATTGATAGTTGCCTGATTCCATAGCCCATGACAGTAGAGGTCAGAAATCTCCATTTCCTGATGGTGGGAATTTATGGAGAGTTGCCAGAGAACTTTATAGAAGTTTCTTTTCTGAAAGCCAGACAGTGAGAGCCAGATGTAAATTCAACTAAGCAGCTTGTCTCTTTAAGAGAGAAAAGTAGGATAAGGCCCCATGGAGTTCACATCATCATAGTTCTTTCTGCCCTTGAAAGGAGAACATGCTTTTATAGGGAACAAGTCTGAAGGAGTTTTCGAGTAGAAAAACTGACAATTACAAGGACAGGAGAAAACTGACATCTGAGGAGAAGAAAGTTTTTTCGTGGTTATCAATGATTTTTTAATGCCATTCTAGAAAAGCAGTCCCTCCTTGTCAGGGTGGAGCCAGGGGAGGGGGCATTTTGTTCCCCTCTAGAAGGATGCTATCCATGAAGCCGGTCATCTGCGTAAAATTGGCCTTAGCGGCCCTGCCAGAACCAGTGAGGCCTTAAAGAATTTGCTGAGCAAATAAATGCTGGTTGTGCTAGCGTCTGGTCCAAAAAATGGGATGTGTTTTGCACACCGAAGCTGTTCATTCCATCATGGCAAGAATATATAAAGAGATTTGTGACTTTCTTCTAATGTGTCTATTACTTCTTCCTCTTTTCTTCTTCATTCCAAGTCTTTTCTATGAACTATTTCAAGAAGAGGCTGTTGATTTTTTTATGCTTGAAACAGCTCTGAGGCAGTTGGGACAGGGCCACCGATGGCTGCACACCACACAGATCCCTTATTGTCTCCCATTTAGTGAGTTCTGTCTTTTCCCTCCTGTCACACCTGTTGGCACTGTGGGTTAATACTACTGACCTATGTTGTTGAACCAGTCTTTTGTCTTTTCATAATCCTTCCTTGTGATACAAGAAAATAGAAGATTGCTTCCACTAAATATAGATGTAGTAGTATATAACAATGGGAATAATTTCCTTAAGTTGATTCAATTGATTTGTTTTTTTCACTTCAAGTAAAACTCATGTTGAATCAATGGAGTCCAGTGGTCCTTTCAAACAGGATGTGGTTACTTTCCCAACTTGAGTCTTCCTGGCGTGTTTGAATTCCTTTCTCAGTTTGATTTTCCACCAGTGAAAATGAGGTGCGGTCCATGCCATCTCTCTCTACCCCGAAAGCTCAGTACCATGCCCTTATTTGTATTTTCCACCAGGCTCTCTCATTTTCATTCACCCTCATTGCTGCTCCTAGAGTGTAGTCACCTCTTACACCCCTCTCTGATCTCCTGGACTTACCCCCTTTGTCGCTGTGGTTTCTGAGCTGCATGTATCTGATTTACCTTTCCCATGCCTCTGCCGTGGCTGTAGGACTTCTTTGTGAGCAGTAACTCCAAGCAGGTAAGTGAGCTACTGCCTGAACCTCGCTTAGTGTAAACCAGTTCACTGTAAGTTCCAAAAGTCTCAGTTATCTTGCTTTGTTCAGATAGTGTAACACAATGGCTCGGTAATTTCATGTTGGATTTCAACGCTTAGCTGGAATCTCATCACGACAAAAGACGGTTGCTAAGTTTGTTCACATGGTGCTCTTAGTATAAATTCCACATCGTCTGTTTCCTAAGCTGTTACACAATGCCAGAGCTCCTTACATTTTATAAATGGATCCTGACCTCTGATAAGATTAAACTTGCTATTTATCTAGTTAGTCTATGTTTTCACCTTGATGTCCAGCTTATTCAAACAGTATCTTATATATGATCGTTTTATGCTTCTCCCACCATAAGCTATGACTGGCTATCACTGCTTACAGTTTTCTGCACAGCAGCAGGGTTGCAAGTAGTATTTTGTTGTTAACTCAAGTAATTGGACTAATGCCTTGAGCTGTCCATCAGGCTCCAGCATAACGAAAGGTACCATCTGGGCTTGGGAGCTTCCCGTTGCACATGACGAAATTTGGGGTCTTTATTGTTCAGCCTTTTAAGTGCTTAGCATGCAAATGGTTGTGGGGTGAATGTGCCCCACAAATGGCCGGACCAGCAATGGCAGGCCTCAGCTGAGCTTGATCCATAGTAACAGTTCTGTCTGCTGTCCATAGGGACTTGGGAGACAAAAGGAGGGCACCACTCCCTGATAATGTATGTATGCGTAGCATCTTCAACTTAGGAGCACTTTGTACTTCCAAACAATGCTTTTTCAAACGTGGGTGGTCAGTGCTTCTTATTTTCCCTTTGTCTACTAGATTTCAGTCTTTCTTTCAATTTCGTCACCCTCCTACTCGCCCCCCCACACCATCTCAGCTTTGTCTGTGTGTGTGTGTGTGCAGGAAAAAGTATGTATCTGAAGCCAGAGTGTCCCTGTTTGACTATGATGGATTTCTCTCATGCTCTTTATAGAAAGAAGCAGATGCCATCGATGACACACTGAGTTCCAAACTAAAAGTCAAAGAACTTTCGGTTATTGATGGTCGGAGAGCTCAGAATTGCAACATCCTTCTATCAAGGTATTGTTGATGTTGAATAGACATTTTTGGTAGGACCAACTTCTCTATCATGTGGCTCCAAAATACGTGTTTTTATTTGTTCTTATACCTCAACTCTGTGAGATACTATTTTTCGGGCTAACTCTCTGCTAAGGTGAGGACAACTGTGGTGCTTACTCTCCCAGTGGAATCTGCCAGAGCTGGTTGCCTACTGTCTTAGAGTTTAATTTCCACAGACTCCTAAGTTTAAAAAGCAGAACCTCCCAAGTCCATGTTTGTGTGTGTTCCCCCCTCTCCCCCTCAGTTAGCTTATAAAATGGACGTTACTTTTATTTATACTTCTTGGCTTCAGAGATATTTTGGCTGCTGAGTAAACACTGTCACAGAATCAGGACCAATGATGAAACTTTTGTTTTTTTAATTTTCCTTTCTGTAGTCAGCTTTTTATACTTCAAGGTTATATGATTTCATGCTCTTTCTGAATATTTTTATGACTAAAAGAATATGTAAATCTCAAACCTCATTGAAATGCTAATGTAACTAATTCAGCTAATGTTCAGAAATCTTTCTCATGACTAGTGAACCATCTCGACCTTGGAACTTGAAAAGAAGAAAGGAAATTCGGGAGCTTGGAATCTGATGGTCGCTTCAGGTTGTCTAGGGCATTTCTAGTAACCTGTCTGGATCTAGTTTCTTCTTTTCTCTAAAGGGGACTTTCACATCAGGCAAAAGTATCTAATGCTTATGGGGGAATGAAGATGTAAAGAATCCCAAATTTTGAGGTTTTAAGTGTAAGTCCCATTGGTTGCATTCCAGAAAGAATGCTTGTATGCATTGAGGCTGGTGTCAGGTGACTTCGCTTTCAGGGAGAGGGAAGAGGGAAAGTAGTAGTCCTGAGTTTTTTAGAGGGTCTTAAAGTAAGTTTCTTTTAACACAAAAAGCTGCTGCTTGGTTTTCAGCCTAGAAGCTTGATTGTTAGCCAGATATGTATTACTCCAGGGACCAAATGTTTCTTTCAGTGAAAGAGAAATTGAAACCTACTGAGATCCCTGAATTTTAATACAACTGATGAGGTAACATGAACCATCCTGTTAGCTAGCATTTCCTTTCTGCCTCTGGAAGAAGGGACGCTGTGTAAATGGCCAGGCCCTGTGTATCCCCACACTTGCTGCCTGATCATACACTCAGGAAGACACCACTGAAAGCAATTGAAGTCCTCTCTTTTTTCTTCTGGGTGTACACAATCTGTTTTGTTCCAATTTTTTTAATCCTCACCTTAGGATATGTTTATTGATTTTAGAGGGAGGGAGAAAGAGTAACATCAATGTGTGAGAAAAACATTGACTGAACTCACAACCTTTTTTTGGTGAGCTACCCAGCCAGGGCTATTTCAATTTCTTTTACAAATAACATTCTTCTTTTTTTCTTCTTTTTTTTTAAATCCTCACCCGAGGATATTTTTTCATTGATTTTTAGAGAGAGAAAGACAGAGAGAAATATCAATGTGAGAGAAACACATCGATTGGTTGCCTCCTGCACATGCCCTGACCAGGGCCCTGGCCAGGGAGGAGCCTGCAACCAAGGTATGAGCCCTTGACCAGAATCAAACCGGGACCCTTCTATCCACTGAGCCAAACCAGCGAGGGATACAAATAACATTCTTAACAGCAAAATAAAATGAAAATTTGGGGAAAGTTTGTTTTGTTTTGTTTTTAATTTTTTCCTATATTTGCAGGAGGAATACTTTAAAACAACTTAACCAAGGAAGCTGTCACTCTTGATTTTCCATGCCACTTCAGTGCTCTTAGGACCATAAATTGTGTCCTTATAGACAGATTATTCTCAGTACTAGGTGCCAACCAGGGTAATTATGCTAGTTATAGATAAGGTTACATCTCTTGCTGGCAGATTTCCCATCCCTTAATTGAAAGAATCATTTCATATTTGTGGTATATAATTCCCTTGTTACCTCAAAGATGACTTAGAACTTGAATGTGTTGGAACTCTGGAAGACAGCTTTAAGTGCTTGCTTCATATCTGTTAGATTATCTATTAAAACACAATTTAATGAATAAGTGCCATTGCAGTGTGCATAATTAAAAGTTATTGTGCGTAACAAAGCAATTTTGAGTCTCAGCTGACCTTATGGTAATTGAGCCTATTGATCAGGTTCCAAACCTTCCCTCCCACAGAGGATCCATCAGCACTTGCTTTCCTGCTCAGTAGTCAATAGTTTCCACTCCCTCCTTGGGAAAGTGCAGGGTTGATGTGCTATATGTGCTGTGGTAAAGGTAAAAGAAATTAAGCAGTTTTCATTTTAGTTTGTTTTTTATTTAGTTTTTGTAACCAGTCAGCAGTTCTCCTGCTTTCATTCTTCCCATTTCGTCGGCAATGCATTACTACCCACTAAGGACCCAGGGGGTTAACGGGGGAAGAGGTCTGGGAGAGCATGTTTGATATTTTTTCTTAGTTACCACTTTGAAGCATCTGTCTGCCTGGTGCCCTGCAGGATGCCATAGGATGTACCCACACATAAGATAGCACTGCTGCCATGGGAAGCTCATGCTGACTGGAGAAGAAAGGTGACACAGGCGAGGTGACTTGTGAATGATTCAGGGCTCAGACTGGTCTGACTAGAAGGAGACAGGAGCTCAGCCTGGTCAGAGGGACAGTGGGCCTCAAAGGGCGATAAGTTAGCTGGGCAGGGGGGATGGAGGCAGTTCCAAGGAGGTGTGAAGTTGGAGAAAAGGCACCGGAGGGGTATGAGCCCTGTAATAAAGAGAACCCTGTAATTGCAGCAGACGGTTGTCACTGGGATTGAATGAGACCAGGCAGGAGAGCCTGCAGTCCGTGCCCTGTGCCTTTGTGAGGGCAGGAGTCCACCCAGGATCGCCCATGCCCTCCTCATCTATAAGACGGAGATAATGAGAGTGGTGGCCTTGCAGTGGGCCTGTGAGAGTGGGCCTGGCAGGGTGCCTGCATTTGGGAGCTGCTCAGTGGGTGGCTTGTTCATGTGCCCATGAGATCGGAAATTGGCGCAGCTTTTTGGAAGGAGATCACTTTGTCTTAATAAGGTTGCCAGTTTGATCTCCGTCTGCAGGACAGGTTGGAATGGGTCAAGGACTGGAGCCGTCAGGTAGAGGCACTTTCTGTTGCCCAGGGAAGACCTGACAAGGGACAGAGTTGAGAGAGATGAAGAAACCCTGAACAGGACCTGGAGACTGATTTTGTACATGGGTACAATGAGTAGGAACATTTCCGAGTTGATGTCAAGATTTCGTACCTTTCTTTCCACACTTATATCTTTCTTTTTTCCTGCTTATTTCATTTCCAAAGGATGGCAACCCTCTCTGTTTCTTATCTCGCTGACTAGGAATTTAATTCCTAGCAACATAGTCATTACATCAAATTCCGCCCCAGTGAAAAGTCTGGGGTGTATTCCATTTAATGAGTGCATGTGCGCAGTGCCTGTTCTCCCTCGAAGCTCTTCCTTACCCACACGCTGCAAGTCAGTGGACTCTTTGGTCAGAGGCACCTGCCACAATCTCACTGGAGCTGAGCAGACAAGCAGAAAGGAAGCCCTTCCCATCCCAGGGACCAGGAAGGGGAATACAGACCCTTTTTATCTGCCCACAGCATGAATGGCCAGGGTCACTGTGGCTCCTAGGAAGAGAGTGCCTGGAAGGTAGGTTTTGAATCAGAAGCTCCAGGCCATGAGGGACTCTGAGAAGGGAGTGGAATGACCACCCATTCCTCGGGTCCTAGGCAGGGTAAACAGCAGTTTTTCTACTGTGCATCTGTAGGTAATAGGTGGCAGTCTAAAATTCACCCTGCTTTGCTCCCCAAAACACCTCTCCCTTCCAAAAGGGGGAAAAGTAAAAGACAGGAAGAAACTGGGAAGCTGGCTTATATTGCAAAATCCACCTAAAAACATGTTTATGGAGTGTCCTGCCATTCTTTTTTCCAGACGCTCACTAGCACGGCAGCCGGGGTGTCGTAAACCACGGAACGCTACTTTAAAGCAGGAGGATTTGGCTTCAATCCACCGAGGCCTAGCTAAGGCTGAGGCAGCCGTCCGTCCCTAACTTACTATAATTACGCCGGGATGTTCCAATTCTCTTGGCACATTTTTGAAATACCTGAGTAGAGCGAGGTAGATTTAAATACTGTTTTTAAATGGCCAGTTTGTTTCCTGCCTTGTAAAGAAAGTTGAAGTGGGTGTCTTAGAAGTTGCCACCCTCCAGCACACCCGAGTACTGCTGCTGAGCTTTGGAGGCAATTAAAAGGCTGGAACTGGTCGGGTCCTTAAATTACAGAGATTAGCGGCTCATTCTGTGGATGACAGATGACACTAAGAACCCGGCAGCCTGTGGAACCATCCCCCCGGAGGGCAGCCTGCCGTCTCCTCTTCCCCCAAGGTAGAGTTTCTCTGTCTGTTCCAATGGGCATGTTGACAGGCCGATTTTCTTAAGTACTGCCCACTAAAGCCTCCAGTCTCTTTGTGGGCCACATTAAGAGAAACCAAGATTGTTATGAAGTAGAGCTAGTGCTTAGTCCAGACGGCCTCTCAAGGGGTTGAGGAGCATAAATATATACAATTTCAAAAGCAAGAGGTTCTGCACTCCATATGGGGAGCTAATGAAATGCATGTCTGATACTTCAAGTATTGTTCTCTGATTTTCAACTCCTTTTCTTTTAAATGCAAAACAGAAGGAACTCAGAACTGCATCCTAACGCGGTTTCTTCAACTCAGTGTGAAAAGGACAGGGGACTAATTTATTTTTTTTCCTATAAGCCGAGCTTTTCTCGTGAGGACTGTGGACATTTCCACAGCCAGTTGGTTTCCATTAGGGGCACTTTCCACCTTCCCTAATGCTCCCTTTCTTGGCCTCGCAAGGCCGCCCCATGGTGTTTGCCCTTGACTGACTGAAGAGCCTTCGGTGTCTTGAGACATAGGGCTGCCCGGTGTCCTGAGACATAGGGCTGCCCGGTGTCCTGAGACATAGGGCTGCGGTGGAGACCTTGATGCTGGGGTAGTTTTTCCTGTCATTCGCTTTACCCAGGCCAGCTTGCCTAATTGTTCCACATCACGAAGGCTTTTCCCTCATGATGTTCCACTGATTACCATGTTTATGGGGCACTGACTAAAACGATCTGTAGAAGTCTGCTCAGGCCCAGCATGCTATCCGCAGCCCAGGAGTTCTGAAGTTTCCACAATCGGACAAGGCGCTAGCATGGGCCTGGTTTTAGAATGTGGACAGCGGGGCGTGCTACCGAAAGGCCCTATTTGGATGTGAAAACATGAAATGGTATTCATATACTAGGATTCCCCAATTTGTGTTCCTTCCCTGTCCTACTTATTGGCACATGAAACAATGTTCTGTTTAAATGGCGGGGTGGATAGTTTTAATGAGACTGTGTCCAAATCTAGAGGAGACGATAAGACAGAGTTGTCAGAGCGGGCTCCTCCCTGATGGCCTTCGTGTCCACCCAGCTCTCTCCAGACCTCTGTCTGTCTGTGAGAACTTACCGAACACCTGAGCTTTGTATGTGCCAGTCAGTGCCTCAGCTTATCGGTTGATTCTCCCACCTCTAAAACAGACACCATGTCTTTTAATTCTATTTTAACACTCCCAGACCTAATGGGTAATGTATGCAGAAAGGAAACTCTGGTGAAATAATGGATATGAGAGTACTTTGGGAAGTGTTCATAGTAACCCTACTAAGTGCTGTTTAATGATCAGATAACTGCACACGACTATTAGGTTTCATAAGTATTGCTACCCTTTTTTCTGGTGTAGAGAAGTCTGCTTTGTAGGATATACATATAATGTATTGAGCCCTTCCATGGCCAGGTGCTATGCTGAACAGTTCACATGTATTATTTCACTTTATACACCTATACACACACTCCTTTATTTAAGTGTAGTCATTATTATTCCTACTTTATAGATGAGGAAACTGAGACTGAAGAAATACTTTTTCCAACATCTCACTGGCCAAGAAGTGTCAGAGCCAAGATTGGGGACTAGCCTTTCCAGTGTCAAGTCCCCTGTCCTCAAATGTTTCCCGTGAGGACTGAATGTCTTGCTCCATATTTGTGTTTATGTCTTTCTCTTTAGTCCTAAATGTTATTCTTCTTGAAGGTCTTCGACTAGAAAAACAGATCAAATGAAGTTAATATGCCGTATTAGTGGTAGCCTGTAAGGAAGTGAGATTTTAAAAAATAAGTCTGGGTCAGATGTTTACAAATAAAACAAATGAATGACTGTTGTTACAACTAATAACCTGGTTATAACTATTGGTTGTGTCTACTAAGAACACATTTTTAGAAGCATGCCTTATTTATTTATTTTTATCCTCACTGGAGGACTTTTTCCTACTGATTTTTACAGAAAGTGGAAGGGGTAGAGAGAGAAAAACATCGATGTGAGAGAGAGACACATCAGTTGGTTTCCTTCTGCACATGGCCCAACCAGGGCCAAAGATTGAACCTGCAGCCCAGGTACATGCCCTTGACTTAGAATTGAACCCATGTCCCTCAAGTGTGCGGGGGGGGGGGGGGGGGGGGGGGGGGGGGAGGATGGGGACGGACACTCTAACCACTGAACACACTGGCCAGAGATGCAAGTATGTTTTTTTATTGTTGTTTGGTTTTTTTAATTATATTCTTATTGATTTCAGAGAAAAAGAGAGACGGGGAGAGAGATAGAAACATCAATGATGAGAATCATTGATAGGCTGCGTCCTGCACACCCCCTGCTGGGGATCAAGCCTGCAAGCCAGGCATGTGCCCTTGACTGGAATCGAACCTGGGACCCTTCTGTCCACAGGCTGACATTCTATCCACTGAGCCAAACTGGCTAGGGCCAAGTTTGTTTTAATATCATGACTCTTTACAGCTAACACTTTGGGGGTCTGACATAATCAAGACATAAATCCTTAATGAAATTAGTAAATCATATAAATTTATTGTAGATAGAAAACAGATTCGTGTCTTTGCTTAAATCTTTCCCTAAGCAATATTCGTAAAAGGAATTTGGGATTAGCATCAAGAATGTTGGGTTTATGTGAGATACTGCCACTTCTCTCTATGTTTTACCATGGGCAATTGCTTAACTTTTCTGAGCCTCGATTTCTTCCTCTATTAAACAAAATGAACCATTAGAGTTATTTTGAAGTTCAGATGAAATAACATGTGAAAGCTCCTCAACTGTGAAGTGCTTGTACTTTTTAATTACTTATATTAACTATTGTTCGATTTTTAACAATACTAGTAACATAGATTCTAAACTTACTTAAATGCATTTTAATATGACAGCAAGCTTACACTCCCAATATATAATCACATTAAGATTCTAGTCTTCCGCTGTCACCTGCAGTTCATGAATATATTAAAGAGAATGGTGTGTATGGGTGTTGCCTCGACTTCTCATCTGCTAATCCCTAAGCAACAGAACATAACAGCTTTGTTCGCTGTGTCAGCAGAGCATTACAAAGCCCTGAAAGAATGTGAGAGCAGTTTCAAAATACTATTTTTAGGTGCAATATTGTCAGGAAATAAGCTTTCACTGAGAGATTTTTGAGCAAAACGGTATTTGAAAATCAGCAGCTGGAGTAGCAAAATGAATTTTCTTCCATAAAAGTTTAATATTCAAACCAGTATTGTTAACAAAATAAAATATTCTTTCTCCAGGTTGAGATTATCCAATGATGAAATCAAACGAGCAATTCTAACAATGGATGAGCAGGAAGATCTGCCCAAGGACATGCTGGAACAGGTAAGCCGCCAGACGTCTCTCAGGGCCCAAGTGATGGCGAGCTATCAGCAGAGAGTAAGACACTGAGGAAAGTGGTCGTTGCTGGTAGACAATGTTTTTATCCCTGAACTGAGGAGGTTGAGCCCAGGTTCCATAGGGTGCCATTAGGAAATTATTATGACTTTATTCTCTCCATGTTCCTCAAAATGATGAGTGAGAAGCAAGGTGATAATGTTTGACAGATGCCTGGGATCCACAATGCCAGCATTTGGCAAACGTGTCCCTCCTACTGCTATTACGTTATTATGCTTTTGTAGGTCATATACATCTATTAGATTTACTGAAAAATCTGTTTCACAGGAATATCAAGAATCTACATAAACTGACCCTCGCTAAATCCTTAATACAATTGGTGTCTTGGTCTTGGCTTGCCATTCCCACAACCACAAAAGCCACTGTTAAACCCCCAGCACTACCACCTACATCTAAATATTCACATATATCATAAGGTGGGGTTTCAGCTCCTTGGGGCTAAGACATATGGCACGCTTCTTGCATCATATGTGGCAGTACATTCAGTTGCCAGAGCTGGCAAGCCTGGGATGGATTTACCCGCAGTCAGCACACATCCTTGTCTGTGGTATTTGGAGATGATTTGTATTATCCTTGGCGGCCAAGTCAAGGTGTGGTGACCTAGCCTCTCTTCGAGCAGTGTTTCTACAACGTGCACTGTGCATGCTGTCCAGCAGCTTTGTTCATTGTCCCCAAGTGACAGTGCTGGTAGCTAGCAGACATTCTAGAGTTATTACCTGTCTCTTGGTCGGGGCCTAAACTGTTCTGACTGTTTTTCTCATTGTCCTTGGGACCATGAGTGATTTTGGTCAAAAGGTCCATGTTTGTAAGAGCCACGTACACCTACGGTTGACTGTGGACACAAGCAATCATGAATCCAGGCTGAACTTGAGGGCTCACCTGTAGAGGTGCTCATCTCCCAAGAGCAGAGGACAAGAATATTTTGCATTGCTAACAGTGACCCTGGGTGGCGAGGCTGCTCCCGATGGGGTGCTGTCAGCATGTGCACTTCCAGTGGTGCTCACTGGTATCCTGAAAGGTCTGGGGCACAAAGCAGGAAGGAGTGATGAGTGCCGTGTCACCACCCAAATGGACCCTCCCTCCCTGGAGCCACTGGAGCTGCAGTGGTCGGAGGTGAAAACCCTCGTGCTTTGCAATGAGAAAACCTTGCATACTATCCTTTTAAGGTTCGATTTAGTTATCAAAATGGTGACTGTGTTTCCAAGTCTATTGGGATGCTCTGTGTATGAATAGTTTAGAAGTAGTTCCTAAGCTTCCGATTCATTTTTTAGAGTATTTGCAGCTCCTCCCTCCCTCACCATAGACCATCAGACCCGCCTCTACCATCCCCGTCCGCAGGTGGCCCCCTTGGCAACTGTCTGCCTCAGCAGTCACTAGCCCAGAGTGAAGAGCCGCAGAAAGCTGCCTTAGTCGTGAGGCCTTCAGCCCCTACTGACAAGGTCATATGTTTAAATTCCACGAGATCTGTTTACTGTGAAATTGCATCCAGCACAATTCCTCCTTGAGGGAAAGGATTTCAAAATCTTGCCAAAAGGGCTTGCCGTGCAAATAGAATGCACTTCAAATAAATCCAAGTAAGAAAGTCAGTCTATGAAGCAGAATCTGGCCACCGAAGACCCCTGACCTGGTCTCTCCGGTGACTCTGTGTCTCGTGCTCTTCCTTTTCTCCCTGACCTACTATTCCTCCTGTTCCCTTTTCCTTCATACCACACTCTTCCCAGACAGACGCTGGAGCCAGAGACTCTCTTTCCTCTTCTATGACTTGCATGTGAGCCACATTCATTTCCTCCTCTCCTGCTTTTAGCTCCTGAGCTCAGAAATCAGATGGAGTCAGTATACTCTCCTGGAATGTGTACCTTTCTCCCACCCCCAGGTATTTGTCTAACTCTTCTCTTACAACTCTCCACACATAGTCTGTTATCCGCGCTTTGAGAAGGTCTGTACCTTTAGCATGTTCCTCTTACTATTCTCTTGTCATAATGAAAGAGAGCCAGTGGCCATGTTATCCTGGACAGAGTTGTGGGCTCAGCATCATGAGTGAGGGCGATACCTGAGACTAGAACTGAATTTCCTTGCTGGTAGATAAAAATCCAAACGAAGGTGGGGAAGCAAGCCTTTTTCTCTCTTTTCCTTCTCATTGCCCTTCCCACTGCCTTCCCTCCTTGCCCTGAGGAAGAGCAAGAAGATTTGTGTCCTGTCCACTGTCACTATTTGAACAGCGGAACATAAATGGCCAGAAGCTGCCAGGCCATCAGACCTATGAACTCTCCAGCAGCTACTTTCATCTCCCCGCCCTGCCACACCGTTGGGTAAGAGGGATGTCTCTGGCTCGGGGACCAGCCAGACTAGAGACTCTGCCCTCTCCTAGACCTTTCACCTCTGCCTCTTGACATGTAACTTGTTTGAGTCTCAGCTTTTCAACACATGCCTCTTAAGACCCCACATCTCCATCTAGCTGTCATCCTCTCTCTTTTTCGGCACAGCCCAAGTTCATGAAGGTCTGTCCCTACTCACCTCCTATTCACTCTTCTTCTACTCATTGCAGTTGTCTTCCTTCCTCACCTCCCAGAGCTGTGCTCACCAAGGACATATAAATTTCTGTTGCCAGAGCCAGGGCACTTTGCAGCCTTCTCTTCCTTGATTTCTCAGTGTGACACTGATGGCCCTTGCTCCCTGATGAAATGCCTCCCTCCCTTGGTCCTGGGATTCCACAGTGGCCCCTCCACGGCCTCCTTTGAAGGAGCCTCTTCTTGTCCTCTTCCCTGAAATGCTGGCTTCTCTGGAGCCCTGCTCTTTTTCTCTCGATGGCTGTCCAGGTTGCCTCACTCACTTCCAAGCACATCACAACCAATACCAATGCTTCGTCTTCCTAACAGGTTAGGATTTCAGACTCATTTGTCCTCTTGCCTACTAGAAATCACTACTTGCTTCTCCTGCCATATTGGGAACTCTAAACTCACATTCTCCCCATCCACCCGTCATGAGCCTTCTCTTCATGGTTCCCTGGTACACATTGTATACAGATTGCCACAATCAGAAGCATGTAGCTCATCCTTTTGACTCTCATCTACCATAATTCATCCATCAACAAGCCAGGCCAGTTCTACTCAAACCCCCTAAATAGCTCTAGGATCTCTCCACTGCCCAGTCCAGGCCACCATCCTCTCACCTGAATTACTGCGTTAGCCATCTAATCCCAGCCCCTAATACTTCCGATCCCTTCTAATTCTACCTCCATTTTTCAGGCACAGTGATCTTTTTAAAAATGCAGACGCATTCCCCTACTTAGGATTTTGAGTTTATCCCAGTATCTTCAAAATAAGACTGAACTTTTTAATTTGATTTGAGAGAGAGAGAGAAAGGATGAGGGGTGAGGAAAGAAACTTCGATTTGCTGTTCCAGTTATTTATGTATTCATTGGTTGATTCTTGTTTGTGTCCTGACTGGGGATCGAACTGGCAACCTTAGAGTATCGGAACGTGCTCTAACCAGTTGAGCTACGTGGCCAGGGCAAGACTGAACTTCTTAACAGGCCTTTGCTACTCCCCAACCTTGACCACTGCTGCCCTTCCCCACTGTTGGTCCAGCTGCTCTTCCACCTGCATAAGTGCGGTATCACCAATGCCAGGCCCTGGCACATGATAGACACTGCCTGGAATACACTTCCACCCTCACACCCTTTGCTTCCTTCCCTGTGGTTCTACTTCTCTTCCTCTGCTGGTCACTCCCATACTGACTGCCTTTTCTGAGGTGCCTGGTTAAATCCAACATTTGAAACCCTGCTAAATGGAACACCCAATATCAGCATCAAGCTCTAGGGAGGACCTTGGGGCCCACAGGATCAGTGCGATTTTTTTCTACATGTCTACAGGCATTTGATCTAGAAAATAGCACACATGCTTGTGCACACATACACATACTTGTTCCTTTAAAGGAAATCAGACACACACAGAAGTACTTTTTCCACCTTAAATGGTATTTCTGTTTAAATGGTATTCCACATTCCATGTCATTTCTTCCTCCAAAATCAAGTATGGACTTAAAAGCTTCAAATCCTACTGCATTCCTCTCATCCAATTCTACATAGAGAAAAGAGAGAGAGAGAATTAGATAAGCAAGATGAATGGAAAATATACATAGAACAACTCATCCCAGCATGATGTAATAGAAAAAAGGGTAGAGCTGGGCATCAAGAGACCCAGATTCTGTTTCTGGTGATGACACACTCTTGCCTTGTAATCCTGGGGGAAGTTTTCTAACCTCTCTGGACCTCATTTGTACCATCTTCTAATGAGAGGGTGGGATCTCCAGGGCCCTCAGATGGTCTCTGTGAAGTAGGGCATGGTGAAGAACTGCTGCATTCTGGTTTGAGAGGCAGGACAGAACAGAAAGGGGCCGGGAATGAATCTTACATCAGTTTATCTACTTTCAAGTAAAAATGGAAAGATTTAGTCATGTCTAGTATATCTTAACAATCACTTCTGAGCAGAGCTTATAAATTAAACAAAAGTTAAACTTTCATCTTGGGACAAATTAACTGAAAGGGCGAAAAATTACTGAAGAAATTTAAGTTACAGATCTCACTTTTAATATTTGTGTGTCCTCTTTAGCTCTTGAAATTTGTTCCTGAAAAAGGTGACATTGACCTTCTGGAGGAACATAAACATGAGCTGGATCGGATGGCCAAGGCTGACAGGTTCCTCTTTGAGATGAGCCGGTGAGTTTAAAAATGCTTCAAAGGTAAAGACGTCACTTACCTCTCTAAGGAAGTTAAGCTTTTGCTTCATGTTGAAGCCTTTTTGAATTGCAGAATCTTTTCAAGTCAGAGTTGTGTGAAATTTGTTTTGCTTATTTGAGTCCTTGTCCATGAATGAGACAGAGTCAGGGTTTCTTCACAATTATCTCTACTTCTAGGCTTTTTGACTCATGAGTTTCGACCTATTCAAGTCATAAGTTTCTGGTTCCATTCAGTGTCGTGCTCCTCACCTCTGATCTTCGGGGATTGTTTCTCACTCCCCCTACTACCCCCACATCTCAATGATGGACAGACTGTGATGTCAACCTGGAGCCCACACAACCGAACAGCCAGGTCTGGGTGTTGAATCATGACACAAGCAGACATCGCTAATCGATGGTGGCATTCTTCCCACAGAGCCTTGGCTAGCTTTCCAAGCCTTCCCCAGAAGTCCCTGCAGCAGCCACTGTTCTTTGTTGACTCTGGCGTGTGAGTTGAATGTAGGTACCCTCCCAGGCCTAGCAAAATGATTCTGCACTAGAGAAGGACCAGCAGTCCTGAAACTCTCAGTCAGCCCAGGGCAGAGCACTTCTGAGTGCCAGAGGCCAACCTGTGTAGCCAAGGTGGACATGCCTCTTACTCCACATTGCTGCCCAATCCAGATTTATTTTTGTTATTGTTCTGTCTCAACTTGCCTACTGCAGGAGGACAAAGGAAGGTTTTGAAAGTTTAACAGTGTGCCCAACCTGTGTAGACAAACCTGATGGCCACCTGCAATAGCTCCACATAGTCTTTGTCCAGACCTTTGCGTGCATCATCTCTCTTAGTTCTCCTCTCAACCCTGCCAGGAGGGCTGTGAGGTCCAGAAGTTGTTCCATTTAGCGGAGTAGTTACGGTACCTGTTCAAGGTCGCCTAATACAGGAAGAGCCTGGACCGCACACCCAGGACTGTCTGATTGTATAGAATAGATTGGAGGAGGGGCTGATCCCTGGTCCTACTGGACTGAAATTTCTGCCCGAGAACCATATAGGCAGTGATTTCAGAAGATCTGGACCAAAATGTCCACTCTCTCCTTCTCAGCAGCTTAGAGCTTCTAACCTTGGTGGTGACGAGAGGCCAGATCTATCCTTGTTATCTTGAGTAGCCAGTTGCTATCTTGGAAGGCAGAGCTTGCCAGCTCTGAGGGAGGAGAGAGGGAGCTATATGGAAGAAAAAGGTTTGGAGATGTGAGTGAGTGAGAAGATAGTATGAGGAGTAAGTGCTGGAGGCAGTTTTCCTCTGTGCTTTGCCACAGGCAGACTTGTGGAAAGTTAAGAATCCAGGAGAGATGTGTAGGAAACAGCCATTTATTTGTAGCAGAAGGGGGAATCTTACCATTTACATTCCCTTTTACCCCTTCTCTGTTCAAGAACTGCTGGGACTTGGAGGAAGGGAAGGGGTCTTTTGTCAACTGCAGCCAGCCATTGTCTAACCTGATTGGAGAGGAGGACCTGGTGCAATTTCCCAGTTCCCCTGTAGGTCCAAGGAAAGTGGGCCCTCAAGGCAAAGTTGCCTCATGCCCATGCTCCTCTCTAAGAGAGAGAGAAAAAGAGAGAGAGAGTCTGGGGTTGGGGAGAGGGCTCTGAGGTACTTGCCCTCCAAGTCCATTGAGTGAACATAGACATATTCAGTGAACGTTCATTAGTCTATGCTTGCTTTTACAGAATTAATCATTATCAGCAAAGACTGCAGTCGCTGTACTTCAAAAAGAAGTTTGCAGAGCGTGTCGCAGAAGTTAAACCTAAAGTGGAAGGTAAGGTCGAAATCAAGCTGCCCAGATTGAAAATGATGTTCATTTTAAGTGCCATGTCCAAGTGCAATCCTAATGCATATAGTAGGCAGGATTCCTTTGGTGGTATTTTTGCTCGAAATCTGTTGGGATTCTGTCAGGTGATTACTTACTGTCAGCACCTGGCTCGCTGGCCTGGCCTGAGCTCTGGAGCTCATAGCTCACCTCCTGGCTCCTCTGCAGGACTGGGGTTTTGACCACATGGTCTTCCTGAGGAATATATTTGACCGCTACTAGCATTAAACCTTTAACTAACTTTCTTGCAACAGATCCTTTCTAGATTTTTCTAAGGGAAGACTTGAAGCTATAAATGTGGGTTGATTTTGAGACGAATACATTTGTAAATGTTTGAAATGTGGTCAAGGCAGCCGGAGAGCATGGCCCCAAAAGGCCGGCTGGAACCAGGACCCTGCTCGGGCCCTGATCCCTGATGTCACCTGCAAGCCGTAACATGCAACACAGCTGCCCAGTGTTTCTATCAATGGAACTGATCAGTAAGCCTGTTGATCTGACTCACACCGGGCAAGGAAGTGTTTGCGAAGGAATGTGAGCAGTGCACTTTCTGTTCTGTGTATTTCCAACTGCTTCTGGTTGATAAGTCAGCCAAGAAAAGCCCTGGAAAGGGTTAGGATTGTGCAACTGCCAGTGGGCCTCTTGAACAGGGTCAGCTGGCTCTCTGTCCTCTTGCTTTTTGCTTCTAATTCAGGTGTTTTGAAAGTGCCCCTGGCCATCTAACAACCCAATCTTGCACCTTCAATGCATACTCAGTGTGTGGAGTTAGAATGGGTTTCACTGAAAAGGCTCGGTTGTCATAGTTGTGTTTGTGCATGTTTTGTTTTGAAGCGATCCGCTCTGGCTCAGAAGAGGTGTTCAGGAGCAGCGCCCTGAAGCAGTTGCTGGAAGTGGTTTTGGCATTTGGAAATTATATGAATAAAGGCCAAAGAGGCAATGCATATGGATTCAAGATATCCAGCCTAAACAAGATTGCTGACACAAAATCCAGTATTGACAAGTAAGTACGGCATCTTGGAGGACCCACGGCTTAAATCTGGACCCTCTGGTCCTGCAGTCTCCGGTGTGCACTTGTCTCTCTCACTCGTCTCTCTCAAAAGCATGGGTACCCCCAAGTTCCTACTGAGCCAATTATCCTTCATCCATTTTCAACCCACAGGGATATCATCTAGTCCAAGTTTTTGTTTGTTGGGTTTTCTTAGGTGAAACTTTTCATTTAGACTAAAGACAAATTCACCAAGAATAAATGTGCATCTCGCCGAATTTTCACAAATTGAACATGTCTGTGCAACTAGTGCCAGATCAAGAAAGAGAACACGACCAGTGTTCACGTAGCCTGTGCATGACTCCCGGTCACTACCCCCACAGAGACCCGTGTTGTAGGGAAACGGCTCAAAACCTGACAGCTGGCGACAGACCTGAGGCATGCTGGGTTTTCACACATTGAAACTAACAGCCATGTGAAAAAAGTATGGTGTAAATGTCTCTTGGCTGTTGGTGCTCAGCTGCTCATGCCAAGACGCGTTAAAGTGCTTCCTATAAAGTGGGTTTCAGGTGGGCAGACTGTTGGCGACACTGAGGTGTGGAAATGCTCTGGTGTCATTAGCAGGGAGGGTCATTAGCACATTAAGTCTTGTCTCCCTGAGAGCCTCGTGTCTCTAAGGTTCTCACTGACTTCAAAGAAACATGCACAACTGTTCCTAAGATCGACTTCTCTGTACCTTCATTCTTTTGTAAAATATGTGGGCTGTTCACCCTAATCACTCCTACCTGGCGAGGCTTACTGAGGCATAGTGTTAGGGGCACTCTCAATCCTCCCATAGGAAATAATGTATTAACTTGGCGGGGCTAAGCCTTATTCTTGCGCTGTGCGGAGATGGGTAAGCAAAGGAGAGCTGTTGTTTTCTCACGGCCGCCATATTTTTACTGTAAGCACTTGATCCTTTCTCGAGCACTTCCACATTGATTGTCACTACAGCCTGTGAAGGACACGGGCCAAGTGCTGCCTCACCTGCTGTCAGATAAAGAAACTGGGACACTCATTCCGCTTGCCCAAGGTCACAGCAAGCAGGGTATTTGGCCTTACAGGCATTTGATGCCTGCCATTGCTGTCTGCAGCTCTCTACTACAAAAAACAGGTCGTATTTGGAGGTTGTAGCAAATAACTGTGGCATCTTACTTACAGCATCAGGAGTAGCTGTCTCCTTATGGAAGGGTGTTCTCTTCACCTGGACTTGCAAGTTGGGGAAGAGGGAAACCCTCACCACCAGTCAGTCCTGTTCTCCCACTCCTTCTGCCTCTTCCCTTTTTAGTCCCCCCCCACCCCCACCCCACCACACACACACACACACACAAGCTTCTGATACCCTCTGCCCTCCTTCCCCAACTTACTGATAACCTGACCCTTACTGTGGGATGAACTACTTATTGAAGTTACAGATTTTATCTACTCCACGGACCTTTTCAAAAACAAATAAAAGGAAAGCATTTCTGATCTCTCTCTTTTTCCCCTTCTTTCTGCTTGTGAATATTTGCCCCCCGGAGTAGCACAGTGTCTAATAAACCCACAGTGCCTAGCAGAGGGCCTTGCCCGTAAGCACTATTTAAATATTCATTGAATCAAACTGCGCAAGGGAGGGGGCGGCCAGCATGAAGGGTGCAGTCACTCCGCGTTAAAAGGCCTGTTTCTGGTCTCGACAAGAGGATGATCGAACGGGCGCCTGAGTTGTTTTCTTATTCTCCAGGAATGTATATTCAGTCCAATGAGGTGCTACTTGGATAGCAAACATATATGGAAGCTCAGATCTGATTTTATTTTTATTTTTTGCTAATCCTCACCCGAGGATATTTTTCCCATTGATTTTTTTTTTTTAGAGACAGTGGAAGGGAGGGGGAGAGATACAGAGAGAGAAACATCGATGTGAGAGACACACATACCCCCACCAGGGTTGGGAATCAAGCCTGCAACCGAGGTACGTGCCCTTGACCGGAATCAAACCCAGGACCTGTGGTCTGTGGGCTGACACTCTATCTACTGAGGCAAACTAGCTAAGTCTCAGATCTGGTTTTAAATCTTCCGACACTAAGAAAGGTATATGTGGTCAGTTAAATTTTTTTCTTTTTTTTAAATATATTTTATTGATTTTTCACAGAGAGGAAGAGAGAGGGATGGAGAGTCAGAAACATCGATGAGAGAGAAGCATCGATCAGCTGCCTCCTGCACACTCCCCACTGGGGATGTGCCTGCAACCAAGACACATGCCCTTGACCGGAATCGAACCTGGGACCCTTGAGTCCACAGGCCGATGCTCTAGCCACTGAGCCAAACCAGTTAGGGCTAAATTTTTTTCTAAATAACAAAGCATTTCTCTGAAATAATGAAGAAAAATGGCATTTCCCTTTCTTTGATGGTGGTTGGGAATTTGCTCCCTTGGGCTGCTCCTCAGGTAGCAGGGACATGGGCAGATAGTCACGTAGGTTCTGGGAAATGCAAAGTTGGCATGCAATGATACGGCTAGAATTTTAACCACTGTTTTACTTTGCTGAGCAATTGTTCCCTAATTATTGAGAGCAATAAAAATAGGGGATTTTTTTTTTTTTTACATGTGAGCAAGTTGACTCAGAGGAACAGAATTACATTGACTCTGAAGCTGTGAGGGTAATGAGAGTGGTTTTCGCTTTTGTGGAAGAGAAAATTGTGGTAGCTGCTACTTGAGCTGGAAGTGGGTGGACTGTTGTGACAGCACTGTGAATTAACAACCATCTAAGAATTATGGTTTTAAAAGAAATGTTTTAAAAGAAATGCATTGTGTCCTGATTATGATAACTTCCAATAGACTACCGTATTTTCCGGCGTATAAGACGACTTTTTAACCCAGGAAAATCTTCTCAAAAGTCAGGGGTCGTCAATGGAGCCCGACGGAGACTGCAAGTGTCTCCAGTCGGCTCCTTTTTGTGCTGCATAAGGTCTCCATCCAGACTTTTTAACCCAGGAAGATCTTCTCAAAAGTTGGGGGTTGTCTTATATGCCCAGTTGTCTTATACACCGGAAAATACGGTAGTAGTTATTGATCCTGGCTGTTAGAATCACTGTAGAGTTTTAAAAAAATACCTACACCTCGCCCTGGTGGGAGTGGTTAGAGCGACAGCCCACACACTGAAGGGTTGCAGGTTCAATTCCCAGTCAAGCGCACATATCTGGGTTGCAGATTCTATCCCTGATCCCAGTGGGGGAGCACACAGGAGGCAACCCATTGATGTCTCTCTCTCACATTGATATTTCTCTCCTCTTTCTCCTTTCTCCTTTCCCCTCCCTTTCACTCTCTCTGAAAATCAATGAAAAAAATATCCTTGGGTGAGGAATTTAAAAAAAAAAAAAATGCCCACAACTGGCCCCACCTCATTCCAATTTTTTTTTTTATTGCTTAAAGTATTACAACAAATGATAGATAAGTATTACAACAAATGATAGATAGATCTCCAATTTTTTCCCCTTGTCCTTCCCTGCCCCCCCACCTCATTCCAATTAAATGACTCTTAGTTGGGCCCAGGTATCAAGTCCAGGTGATTATAGCACGCAGTGCATTCGGGGACAACAGCGCCAGACTCCCATAGCTTTGCCTAATAGTGTTCTGAGACGCCTGCCTTTTCAACCCAGGTCAGTGAGGGTTCAGACCTGTCACCACTGAAGAGGGAAGTGAGTTATACAGTTAGGAGCTAAAGTGTTGCTAAAATTAGGAAGAGGATTCTTGGCCCCCAGGACACCATATCCATGATGGCACAGTCCTGGCCCACTTCCAGGCCCAGCTCTGAAACTGGGAGCTTTCTAACTCTCTGATTACCCTTTGCCACAAAAGCAAAGGAAATAAGTCAGAGGGCAAAACAGTTATCATAGAGGTCAAAGAAACTGTGAAAATTATTAGTAATTGTCATCAGTGAGTTGCTGCTCTGTACTTTAAGGCTTGAAATAGCTATCCTCAATAGTGGGTTAAACATCCCCTGTGCCACCCCACACTGCCTGGTATGCACTCTCTGGGCACACCTCTTCTTTGGGTGGATGTACTGTGAGGGTATGCCCCCGATGGTAATGGCTCAGCTTCATTTAAATCACCCAGATTTTGAAGGATGTTCATTATGGGCCTTAGAAGTAAATCCTATCCCCTGTTCTTCCCTTATAGAAGATATACGCTTCCTTATGACATATGTTTATATAAATTTCATGTAGGCTCTCCCAGTATCTCCTTCTTTTGAGAATCCTTGCCTTATAGGAGCCTCCAAAATTTAAAATTAATGCAGGAATATAGCATTCTTATGGGTTCAACCACTTGAATGTACAAATCATATGCAGATATTAACCATGATTAATATTCTTTCCTTCTTTAATTGTAGGAACATTACACTTTTGCACTATCTCATAACTATTGTGGAAAATAAATACCCCAAGGTTCTCAACCTTAATGAAGAACTGCAGGACATTCCTCAAGCAGCAAAAGTAAAGTAAGTACAGTGAAATTTTCAGTTTTTATATCACTTGGACTGTGCCTTAGCCATTGAGAGAATCGGTTAGCTTTGCTTTCCCCTGAATACTAGTATGTGAAGTGAAGTTTGAATCTTACCCAAATCACTCAGATGTGTGACATGGTTTTGAATATGTGTGTGTGTGTGTGTGTGTGTGTGTGTGTGTGTGTGTGCGCGCGCGCGCTAGCTCCTTTGGAGTACTCCCGCATGTGGTGCTTAACTTCCTTAAGAGCTCATGATGGTTTATTCAGAGTATGCATTATGAGTTAAGGAATGTAGTTTCACTAGTACTTTTCAAAGGCAGTTATATTAAAATATAGCTAGTAAGTGAGGATAGATGGGTAAGCAAATAGAAGACCTAATGTCAGGGCGTAGCTGGTAGCTTTCACATGTGCACGCATACTCCCAGAAACCAAGGCAACCTTTTAATGGAAAGCAGTCCTTATGCAAATAAAGGCACTAAAAATAAAAATGGAAAGTTGCCAAGCTTTTACCACAAACTTCACACCGCTTTTCAGAGACTGAGGAGCAGGCAATTTCCCTTGCTGTTCTCTCTCCTCCGACTTTTGGCCTTTTTTTTTTTTTTTTTTTAACATTTTAGCTGCATCTTTTTGTAGTGAATTTGAAAAGCATGATAAGCAGGCTTTCTCTGTGTAGAGTTTGGTAGAAGTATACCATGTGAGACACGAAGTTAAAAATCAAGTGTTGGTGAATTTGTTTACATGTGGATTATCAGTTATATTCTCTCATTTAAAAGTCGTCAAATAGAAAGTGTTATAAAGAAGTCCAGGGATTTTTCTCTGTTTTTGTTTTTAAAGGCAAAAACAGTAAAAACTAATTAGTACAAGCTTAAGAAAAATAATTGTTGCTTGAAAGTTAAGCCATCGCCTTGCAGTTTTCACATCACTGGAGCTTTAGTGAAAAGCGATACACTGATTATGAAGAGCCCAGTGTGGCTATGGCTGTGGCTGTGGACATGCTTCTTTCACTTGTTCTAAGGGGGACACACATGGCTAGACACTCGTTTTCGCATAGCGTGATTTGCTTAAGTGATAGCTTTGAGATTAAAACCTGGAATATTTTTGTACGTATGGAAAGCTATTTTTATTCTGCTATTTTTAACCTATACGAAAACAGATCTGCTGGCTGTGGAAAAGAAAAAACATAATTCCACAAGTTTAAAATGGTGTTGTCTTTCTGTGAAATCTGAACATTGAAGGGAATTTTAAAAATTGAAAGTGAACTGGTATGGGCTTTCAAGCATGAAATACTAAAGCCATCATATATTTAATACATGTAAGTCACATGTTCGTTGCTCTTTGTAACAGCATGACGGAGCTGGACAAGGAAATCAGTACCTTGAGAAGTGGCCTGAAAGCGGTGGAGATGGTGAGTGTGTTTCCTTTCTAATTCCCCGTCTCGCCACTGCGTCTGATGCTGGTGGTGTCCAGCATGTGGTGTGCCCGCATAAACACTTATTGACTTAAAAGAAAACAGCAACACTACAGAAGCAAAGCCAGGGTGTGTTCAGCCAGGCATCAGGGTTTCCTGCCTGGGAGGCAGGGCTCATTGACGTGGGCTGGACCAGAGATCCTCACAGCGTTCCCGTCCTGTGAATAAATGATGTATGCTCAGAGTCCTTGCTGTCCAGGTGTTGCAATGGCCAAGAGCAGTCAGTCCAGTGACCATCACGTTTGCTCAGTGTGGTCACCTCCAGAAAAGCACGGTGATGGCAAAGGGGGCTTCGGAAAGAAGGGTGAATGTGGCTTAGCAGAGGCTGGGAATGTAGCTTAGCAGAGGCTAACTTACACATTAGAGGAAGCTTTCTTTTTACAGGAGATGACACGAGCTATGCTGAGAAGGAGGGTAGACCTACGCACATGGGAGGGAGGATGTCCAGGGTTACAGACAACCTGGCCCAGGTCTCAGCGGGAGGGAAGCAGGTCAGACCACTGCAGGCAGTGGAAGACCATGGCTGTGATGGCACAGTGCCACCAGCTGCTGCATGGATGTCCCTGTCAGTGAGGAGCAGGTCAGGGATGAGGAGCCTTACTCAGGAGAACGGACTTAGTTCCGGTCTGGCACTCGGAGAGGGAGGCCGATTTGCAGGCAGCTTAGAAAGGTGCCCCTCTCTCAGATATTTTTCAGAACGATGCCATAGAAAGTAATTGACTCCATTAAAGACAGCTCAACAAAAATTGAAGTTATAATGTCTAACCTTTTCCCTTTGCTTTTAGTAAACTAAGAAGCATGTAAGGTTTTCTTTTCCCCTGGGGAGGAGGGGGAGCTGTTTAAAAAGAAAAGCCGATGGGTGAACTCTCCTCCCAGTCCCAGTGGGTGAGACTGGGGGAGTCGTGGGACATCCTCGGCTCTCAGAGGCCAACGGAGAAGGGCCACTTGGGACGAGGCTGTTTCACTTCCTCCCAGGAGAAGGCTTTCTTGAGCTGGAATGGCAGTCATGACTGCCCTACAGCCTGATCACGGGCGCTCTGACCCTCGAAGCTGAGCTGAGAGCTACTTCACAGCAAGGCGCAGGCTGGGGCCGGACAAGGAAGTTTTGTGTTTGGGGTTTATTAAAGGTAGTTTTGCTGAAATCTCTCTGGCCTGGGTCATGTGCACTGTCACACACTCTTCATAGGAAAGGGGCTCCAGAAGCCTCCCCTCCCCGTCCCCTGGCAGCTTAAATGTCAAGATGCAGCGTGGGGAAGAAATATAAATATGCATGTGCCCTAATTGTGATTCGCAAAAGGTGATTATATTGTTCTTTTGAAACTATACACTAATGAAACACTTTAAAACTGCCTTCACGTCTACGTCTCTCGCACACAAACAATGCTCATTTCCAGAGTGCTAGGATTGTGGCCATTTTTTCCATCCGAGCAAGCTCCATAATTTATGAGTTTTCACTTCTGTTATTTCATTTGACTCTTGTAGACACTGCTCTTCTTTTACAAGTGAAGAAACTGAGGCCCAAGCCTTGTCACGGCTTAGAACCAAATCAGTGGTAGAGCCGGGTCAGACCCCATAGCCTGTGACCCCTACTCGCCTGCTTGTTGGCACCTCTGCCAAAGCAGGTGAAGAAGGAAATAGATCCAGATTACTTCCGTTGGTACACAGCGTCATTGTTACCGAGACTCAGACAGATCGGAGTTCAAATTCTGACTCTGTCATACATCAGTTATGTACTTTGCACAAGGATTTAAAACCCTCTACAAGGCTTCACTCATTGAGATGTTGTGGGATTAAATAAGCAAGTGCATCTGGTAGTGGTTGAAATTAATTATTAAAATTAAATTTGAACAATGTGTGTTCATCACCATAGTAATGGAGAATATGGATAATTAACAATGCACTGATACTCCTCACCTGTCTGTTCATAAAAACTGAATCACTGAATGGACAAGAAGGAAAATGGTAGCTGCAGTTGAAATTCTACCTACCCAGATATCATGGTTTGGGAAGTAAGTAGATTTGGCAGAGAGAAAAAGAAGAAAAAGTAAAATAAAGGAACCAGAGTTCTTGTTTAACTTCTATTAATTTTACCCAGATACCAATCTGCTTACATTTAAGCCAGTGTAAGGAGTCACACTGATAAAGTATGCAGACGATTGAATAAATTGCTGTTTATAAATATGCGTGCACATGGGCATGGCCTAGTATGGTGGGCAGAGGGCAGGTAGAGCGAGGGCACCACAAAATGTTCCAGAGCAGGTTTCCGACTTACTGAATTTGAGCATATGCAGAATGAGGCGAGGTGTGTCTGCATTCAAGGCCTACACTGACATTACCCATTTCATGGGTTTAAGGAGCTGGAATATCAGAAGTCTCAGCCCTCGCAGCCTGGAGACAAATTTGTGTCCGTTGTCAGCCAGTTCATCACAGTGGCCAGCTTCAGCTTCTCCGATGTTGAAGATCTTCTAGCAGAAGCTAAGGATCTGGTAAGTTTCCCCTTGAGCAGATATTATACTAAGAGCATATTTTCACCCCCCAGGCAGTGATCAATTAAAACATACCCTTTTTGTCTGCCTGGTCTATGTTGCCTTTAAACTAACAAGACTATGAAGTATCCAAATGGAGTAAAACCAGTAAATAAACTAAGACCGTTTTCTATTGATTAATAGTGGGTCAAAAGACTTATTGCTGGAAACTAGGAAAGACATTATGAAAACTGAAGTCAGGAAATGTGAAATTGGGTGTGACCAGACCATGCGCCTCAGTCTGCTCTCCTGAGATGCTCGGAAGGACAGGATACTCCCTCTTGAGTCTCTAGCAGCACTATGTTCAGTGGGCCAGAGGATGGCCCACATGTAAAACTCACAATAGAGTATAAATGTAGAGTAATTTATTCTACTAAAAGTTTGTAAAAATATGTTTTTATTTTTAAGAATTGGTGTGGGTTTTTTTCAAGAGGGAGTCTGTAACTATAATCGCTGTGCAATAATAGATAATTCCATGACAAATGATAAACAATAAAGACAATCAGAATAAATAAACAAGAACTTATGAAATGAGGTGTCTCTTAATCCTCTTAAGTCTTATTGCCAGAGGAATACTTTTTAATAAGATTTCTCTTTATAATTTTTGCTATTTCAAAACTTTGTGTTTCTATAAAGGAAAAATTTGTGTTGGTTAATTATTAAGACCTTTAAATTCTCCTGTCCCTTTTCTTTCTCTCTCTCATTATTTCCTCTTCCAAAATATATACATATTCATATTCATATATAGAGATATATTCTCTCATTTTCTTTCTTGTTGTTTATAAATTATATTATGCCCTTTCCCTGACCTATTAAGTACTTTTATACACCCATCTCTCAATTACCACAAATTTCCCTTTAACTTGAATCTTTCCTTTGAAACTTGAGTAATGGATGTCATTTTTCTGTGGTCACATATTCAGTTATAGAATTGGATGCTTGTTCTGTAAGTGTGCACACATACTGGTTAAAATTAAGAAGTAGATACTTTAGATAGTCTCAACATTAAGCCCCATTTCCAACATTATTACATAAATGGAAAGACAATACATGTTCAATGACTACTGTTAGAAGTCCAACCTCTGATGACTGCAATAGGTCAACTATGCCAGCAGCCTCTCCCGGGATAGCCCCTCCATGTCTGTGTATACCCCACCACTTGAAGTACACAGTCGGTAAGGAAGGGGACCTCCCTCCCCAAACCAGGCAATATAGTATCAACTTCGTCAAGGGCTCAAACATTTTTATAGGAACCAACTGGATAGTTAATATTTTATTTAAACACACACATACACAGTGTATTTTTCCCCCTTTATTTTAGCGTGGGAACTTTAGTCTGGAACTAGTTTTCTTCATGTTTCTAAGACAAAAATATACATGACTTCATCAACACTAGAATTCCTAGATAAAAAGATCATTCAGGATGGCTTGGAGCGCATGAACTTGACTGTTTTAGAAACACAATTGTAGGCTGTCTATTGCCGTTTCGTTCATACCAGAGCTTTTAGAAATGAGCTTATAAAACCATGGAACAAGCTGGAGCGCTGTATGTGGTGTGTGAAGAATGTTGTGTTTTTCCTAAAGAGCTCTGGTTTCTAATAGAATATTTCCAAATATGTAAAACATTGAGGATAACTCCTCAGTGACAGAAAAAGTGGTAAAGGAATATTTTATTATAAATTAAAGATATGAAATAACATTTATAAAATATCATCTATATATACACACATACACATATATAACATAATTCAAAATTGTTTATTTAAGAGTAAATATTGAGAGGAAATTGAAGGGAGGAGGTAGTCAGAAGGTGCACACATCCAGTCAGATAAGCCAGTCCTGGGGATGCGCTGTTCTGAACACAGTGAGTGGTGAGCACTGCTATGTGCTGGGGTTGAGCGGTGTTGAGAGAGTAGGCTGGAGAGTCCCATTTCAAGGGGAAAAAGTATATTTTTCCTTTTTTGTATCTGTGTGACATGATGAATGTTAACTTATTATGGTAACCATTTCACAAATATTGTAAGTCAAGTCATAACACTGGATACCTTAAACTTATACAGTGCTGTATGCAATTATATCTCAATAAAACTGGAGGGCGGGATAAAAATATAAAAAGAGACTAAATATTGAAAACATTTTCTTTAGGTAGACAGTATCACTGAAATATCGGGAAAACTTAATAATTAGGCAAGACATGCAAAAAAAATAAAAGTAGTTAGAAACTTTTGTGATGGGACTGCATAAACTTTATGGTCTCGATATGAAAAACAAAGTTCTGGAAATTTTTAAGTAGTGACTTAGGTATAGGGAGTGATCATACACTTGACTTTGAATCTAGAAACACCATTCTTAGTAGCTTAACAGCCTTAGACCATTGCAGAGAAAGAAACAGTCTAACCAGCAATTTGACCAGCATTGAACATATTTGGATGATCTTAATGACGCTGACTCCTGGAAGCATGTGATTTCAAGTTATGAAGATAACTGCCAGAAGAACTAAAATTAGAAACAGATAAACCTGAAAAGAATGAAAATACTATTTTATCATGTACATATATTTTAATATAATTTTTTAAAATTCTCCCTTAATAATCAGTTATTGTTTTCTAATTGAGGCCCAGGAAATATGATAATACTAGCATTATTTATCATTAGAAATAGTATCTAAGAAGCACTGGATCCCATTTGTTTTTGATGTTGACCATATGGCACCAATAAATGATATTAAACGACTTCAAAGAAAAGTTAAAAGTACAAGTTTCCCTACCCCTGCTGAGTTTGCTATTAGTTTTATGTCTTGCGTGCTGTGCCCTATGATATTTTGCTTTCTTGTTTTTACTACTGTTTAGTTAATAAAAAGTCATAGCAGGTAATTACAGATGTTAAGCTGAAATGAGGCAGACAAGAATAAATGGTTTCAAAAGTCAAGGAGTATTCATTCTTTTACTTTAAAAATGACCGACAGACATGTGTGGCAGCCAGATGAATGCGGGCTCACTCTAATCCCGCAAGTTAAATTTGGCTCCACTTGAGCCTGAGTGCTGGAGGGATTCGGATTTGCTTGTGGAACTCTCACGGAACACCGGACTTACTAAAACCTCCTTTTCTCCAGTTTACTAAAGCAGTGAAACACTTTGGGGAAGAGGCTGGCAAAATGCAGCCGGATGAGTTCTTCGGCATTTTCGATCAGTTTCTTCAAGCTGTGTCAGAAGCCAAACAAGAGAACGAAAACATGCGAAAGCGGAAGGAGGAGGAAGAGCGGCGAGCGCGCATGGAAGCCCAGGTATGAGAATGATGAGTTACTTGGTTAGTTGGCCGATCCCACCTCCAAGGTCTGTTGCTTCAACTCTTGGTGTTTCACTCACACTCTGGTGTTGCTGGCAAGAAGGAGGCGTCAGAGCACTCGCTAGAATGCTGCTTGGAGTTTAAATTGCTGTACAGTTTCCCTTAGGCAATTTGGCAGTCTGTGTCCAAAGGCCCCCAGATTATATCCACATTCTTTGATCTGAAATCCCATGCTTAGAAATTATTCTAAAGAAATCATCATAAATTTGCATGAGAACAGCAGTCTTTATAATTGCCCCAACTGCAGACAACCTAAAAAGTCATCAGTTCTAAATGAGTAATAGCTACATGAAGGAATATTTATGTAGCCCTTACAAGTCATGTCTTCAAAGACTATTGAATAATGCAAGAAAGCGTACAAAATGATTTCTATATAAAACCTATTTTTAACGTAAAATAAGTGTAAATACAGAAAATAATAGTGGTGCGATATTCCCCCAAAAAGTTCACAATGATTATCCCTAGACAGAAGATTTGACTTTGGGTGGTGGGTACACAGTACATATCTTGTAACATAGAAACCCACACCTAAAACCTCTATGTTCATGTTGACCAATGTCACCCCAATACATTTAATAAATTAATAAATGAAAGAAATGCGAATGAATTTTTTCCTTTTTGTGTATCTGAATTATCCATATTTTCTATCTTGTATGTGTATTATTTGGCTTTTAATAATAGTAAGTTGCATAGCGGGTTCTAGGCATTAACAATAGATACTGGTTAAGCCTTTGATGTAAGGAGAGTGGCCCGATGAGTATTTGCTTTTAGTCTCTCTGTACCATCAAAGAAACCAATATTTGGAGTCAGTTTAATAGTGATGATGTTCTCATTCCATTATAGAAATAGAAATTGTTCCCATTGCCCTTTAACTGGAATATCATGAGGCTTACCTAGATTCTTGATGGTGAGATTCTAATCACAAAGTAGTGGTCACTTTTCTCTATTGATTATTGCTTCCACAATGAGCAATGTCCCAGTGACCCCTCTCTTGTGACTCTGAGGGCGGTTGGCAGCTTAGATGAACATGGCTGGGTGTGGCTATAGCATTGCCATATTTCACAGAATTCACGGCCACTGTAAACAAAATACAGCACTTTGACGCTTCTAAGAGGGTGCTTTTCTGTTTGCAGCTCAAAGAACAACGTGAAAGGGAACGTAAAATGAGGAAAGCTAAGGAGAACAGCGAGGAAGGTGGAGAGTTCGATGACCTGGTTTCAGCTCTGCGCTCTGGAGAAGTATTTGACAAAGACCTCTCTAAACTGAAACGGAATCGCAAGCGCATTACCAACCAGATGACAGACAGTAGCCGAGAGAGACCAATCACAAAACTTAATTTCTAATTTTCCTTGAATACTTTTTTAGAAAGCTCATTAGCAGCCCTTTTGAAGTGACTAGAACTTTTCATTACACTGCCTTGCAATCCGAACAGTGGCAATTTCTCCTTCCATCTGTGAGTGCAGATGTGAGTGTGTGTGTATGTAAATGTATGTGTATATGTATATTAAAAATGTATATAGACGTCTGAGTGTTGTCTGGAGACCTATCTGTATGGTTTTTTAAAACCTGCGTTAATGTTCGTGCCCAGAAGCCCTTGGTGTATGCATTCATGTTGAGTGTGGCTCGTCTTCTCCCCTGAACACCATGCCTGTTCAGAAGCACAATACTATCTCCTGAAAGAGATGACAGAGACATTCCCTAGAGTAAAAAGGCAAAAAAAAAAAAAAAAAAAAGCTTGAAATATTATATGGTCTCCAAGCTTGGTGTGCTCCGGAATTATTTCCATTGGTGAAACCGGTGTTGGAAAGGTACAGATTTAAAGTGGTTTTGGTAGTTGCCCATGTGATGCCAGTGCATCGCACCGGAACCTGACAGGGCCAGCTCAGATTTCTGACGGGGGTGTATGGAGGCGTCTGACTGTTCATGGAGGACATCTTGCACACAATCCGAATTATGTAGAATGTCAGTCAGAATCTTTTCATCTATTTAAAACTTGGACATCAATTTTTTTGTTTCTGAATTTCACTGAGTTCTCTGCCAAGCATCCTAATGATTTCTTTACATTGCTTTTGGGAAGAACACTGTTTTTCTAAATGCAATCTGTGCTCTTGTTAAAGAAAAAGACTGCCAGAATGTGCTTGTTCTAATAATAAGTAAAATTCCCACCCAAGACCTAAAAGGAGGGATTCTCTGAAGGATTAAAAATTATTTTTAAAATTGTTTATGGGGTGCCTTCCCCCCCTTTTTTGGTATCTATTTTCAGCCTTTTTTAGGACAAGCTGCATTTTCTGTAAATATAGGTCTGGACTAAAGAATACTTAGTAAATGCACAAAATGTCAACAACACCAACAGAGATGCTGACATCTGTTTAGCTCTAAGTATGTCTGAAGTGCTTTCCTGTTATATGTTGTCATTTTAAATTGTGTGTCAGTAAAGCTACCTGTAAAACTTCAGTCCAAAAGATAAAGCTCTCAGGGAGAAATGGATAAAAACAATGAACATTAGAAAATAAAATATAGATACTTACCATTAGCCTACCAACTCTTAATATCTTTAAATTATATGGTATATAAAGGGGGCTGTTACTTTTTTTTTTTTTTGCTTTGCTTTATTTATTTGTAGTGGGGGAGGAGGGCTAAGGGTCTCTCTTTTCTTTCCATCTATCCTGTTGTGGTTGGGTTTCCTGTGGAGAGAGTAGTTTGTCCTGTTGCACTAGAACATTATTTACTCACTAAATTGAGTTTTTTTCAGTCAATTAACAAATATTTATTAAACACCTACTATGTGCCAAGCATAGTAGGGCTACAATGGTAAGCAAGACAGAGCCCCTGCCCCCCAAGGAACTCATGTTCTAATGGGAATGTTAGGGGTGAATAAAATACCAATGCGTGCGCTGTACAGGAATTGTGCTATTTAAAAATAGTTTGTATAGACTCTAACGCTTAGCGCGGACGGCAAGGTGCCTGCGCTGTGTGGAAGCTGTGAAATAATGCTCTGAGAGTTGTCAAGAGCTGTGGTTTTCATTTTCCCCCTCATTGCAAACTTAGTGACTTTCCAAGTAAAGGACTAGCAAATAAAACGTAAATACACAGCAGAGGTTGGGCCCTCCCAACCTTTAGTTCCCAAGGTCTGCGAATACACCCTGTTAAAGGCGCAGGCAGAGACTGTTCATGAAAGGCTTGGAGACCAGGAGGGGTGGGATATGCTGGATTTGTCTATTCCTTAACTAAAGTGCCTCTATACATATTCTTTTCTATTTATAGCAGGAGAATTTGGTCTGGCTCCACTTGGGGACTGTATATTGAAAACGGCTTTGTTTTACAGCTTAAGGAGTAGACACGTGGTTGGAGAGTCACTAAAGGGGCAAGCTGTGTGTCAGGTCCCTGCTGCCCGTTCCAGTCAGCCTCGTTTTGAGGTGACCATCCTGTTTTGCCTCCTATGCCATTTCCATTTTTGGTTTCTTTCCCTCAAAGCTGTGTGCAGGTAATTCCATGTGCCATTGTTGGGGAAAAAAAAAATCTACTTTTTTAGATTGGTGCTGGTGTAAGTAGCCACTTTTCTCTCTTGGATGTGTATTTTAAAGTTTGTGTGTGTTTTTTTTTAAATTAATGCCAAAAAGAAAAAGCATTATAATTTGTAAACTTAATTGTATGTCTTGTATCTTATTAGCTTAGTAGTTGGACCCACTTAGTGTTTAGGTGCAAAACTGTTGCTATAGTACCAAGAAGAAAATGTTGAATGTGTTATGAAATTGTACATTTTTTAAAATAGCAATATGCAATAAAGAGATGAATTCATTGGGTGTATGTATATGCTTTCTATGAGCTATTAAAACAGCACTATCAAATTTTTTGCACATTCCACCATTAAACTTAAGTATTATAAGTTATTTACTAGATCAGAAATATATACATAGTTCTTAACTTGTACGTACTAGTCCTAGAAGGGTATAGTTTTCTGCTATGGTAGCATTCAGCATGTCCACAGCCTGCCATATGCTACCTCTTTCTACAACCTCTTTGTATAACTCTATGTGAGTTATACAGTTTCATGGTGGGGCTACTGATAAAATGATTCATCTGGTAGTATTGAAAAGACTAGTCTCTAGAATCAAAATCTATTTCATTTTGAAGTATTTCCTTTTTAAAAGTTACTTTATGATATAGTTTAATATGGGAAGTGTTACCTGTACCAAACAAGGAAGGTATATTTTATCCTCTGAAAATTGAGCCTTACTCTTGGCCCCACATCACTTTGACTGCCTGGCTATCCTCGACCCATTTTGAAGTCAAGCTGAAAACAAATTGTCCCAGTGGTGATAGAGGACTCAGGCACTTTTGGTCTTCAGAATGGATTGATGATGTCCTTATAACCCATCTTGTTTTTCATCCAGACAGTAATACCTTAATCAATAAAGAAAATAGGGAAAAAACAACACAAATATATATTTTATTTTTATGTTTTTTAAAGGCTACTTTGTTCTCTGACGCTTTGTTCTCATTCAGATGGAAGAGAGCCTTCTACTCAGGTATATTCCATTCCACAAATGTACTGAATGTACCTGCCATTACCTATTTGTATGTTTGAACATGAAGCTACATACAGAACCACCTAAACCTTCAGTTGCCCTTGGTGTGTTAATAGAAGTAGGGGGAAACATGAAACTTTCAGATCATTACATTTACTTTTATGTCTTTGATTCCCCCCATATTTCCACTCCCCAGCCCCAACCCCCTACCCCCGCCACACACAAAATCATCACTGGGGAAAATGTGCATCTGTCAAGAGGTGAAGCTATCTGATCCCTCCAGAACTCTGCCCCTTTTCTAACCAAACAGGGGTTTGTGTGAGGCAAAAGGATAATCTTTATTAAACTAGTTTAGACAATTATTCAAAAGACTGTTCTGAAAGAGAGAGTTGGTCGGTGAGATTCTGTTTCCAAGTGGAAAGCCTAAATTAGGAACCCAAAGGCTTAACGATCACTTGATACCATTCAGGTCCATGAACACCAGCTTTGAGAACCACTGGACTGTGTGCAGAGAACTTTGTTCTCATTCAGATAGAAGAGAGCCTTCTACCCATGGAACAATGACCCCAATGCAAAGTTCTGGGCTTCTTGCATCAGGGTCATTTATAGACCATCATTATGTTGAGTTAGGTGCCCATTTTCTGAGTTTCTTTATGCCTGTTTTCCCTATTAATATGAACTCTACTGACACCTAAAAGGCTGTTGAGTTCACAATTAAGAGGTGGCTTAACATCTGTAAAGTCTTAGCTTAGCAAAAGTTTGGAATTCTGGAGGAAAGTTTCTTTTTTAGAAGGGTTTTTGGGTTTTTCAAAGCAAAGACCAATCAAAATTGTTTTTCTTCAGTCCTACGGGGAAAACATCGAAACTAACCTTTGGTCTCTTCCCTGCCACACTTTTGTCTACTGCAAACAACTGTGTTTCCATGGTATCAAACAAACAACTTGAACACTAGGGGTCTTTGACAAAAGAGATCCTTATTTTTTATCAAACCTTGATAAGTTTTTATTTCTCATGGGAGAACGGTTTTGAGGTATAAAGTCGCCATGTCATTCCAATGAAGTATTTGTTCTCTGCTTCTCTGCCTGTGGTTTCTTTCACTGAGAGGAGGAAGAGAAGAAACAGTTCAATACTGATCTTTGTATCATTTTCATTTATACCCACTATGGTCATACGGTCATTTCTGTGGCAAAGGAATCTGTGGCCCCCCGCATGGTGATAAACGTTTCCTGTTAGTGGCCTCCCCCTCCTTCCCCCCGCTCTGGCCTCCAGGGTAGAGAAACTTTCCTGTGTCCGAGATTTGAGGTCTACTCGACTCTTTGAGACGGGAAGGGGTGCTTAGAGGAGGTGATTGTGATGCTGAGCAATGACTCCGATGAACAGGCATAGGGAACAGAAGGAAGGTGCCTCTACCAGTTGCCTGAGAAAGGGAAAGCCCCTGAGTGCACGGCAGGACACTTCTCCACTGAGTCCGGTTCGGTTGCCTTACTCCCTTGCACGTGCCTTCCCTCAGCTAAACTCTCCTTGATAACTTATCGCACCCCTTGACTTCCCCAGTTTATCCACATCTGGGAATATCTCCGAGGAACAGGGTAGCTGCTCACACTTGCTTGAACTTCCATTCCTGACCACCATCCTTTGAGACCAGCCCCACGTCTAAAACCTCCTGATTAACTCCTAGGCCAGTAGGACCATGCTGTCTATCCCTTAACTCTCCGTTAGAAGTGGAGGCAGCAATAAAAGGATGGACTGGTCACTAGTGAGCTAAGCATGCTCAGGCAGTTCAAATTATAAATCATTAGAACTTCCTGTTTAAGACAGTTTCTGCAAGCCGACTGCATCAGAGGGCTCACCAGAGGAGCCTGTCCTTCCCTCCCTGTTTTCCTCACACCATCATTCCACCATGTAAAGGCTTCATTAGGAATTCTCTTAAGACTTTTGAGGAACACAGCCCTCTCCTACCGCCTCCGACGTGAGCTGTTTGGCCCTGATAGGCAGCAGCTGGTGAGTGACCTGACGTTTTTGGCAGATGAGTTCCCACTAAACGCTTGGCCTTCCAGTGTCCGCAGGAGCAACGCCAGGCGGGCCACGCAGCCCTGGTGGCTGCTGAAGGATGAATGCAGGGGGAGAGGAATCTCTCCATGTGCACGGAGGAACAGGCTTCCAGGTCTGCAGGCATTGACTCCCTCGTTAGAATGCGTCAAAGGGGACCCCGATGGAGCCTAAAACCAACCAGTCATTGATGTACTCGCCACAGAAGACGCTCCCAAGCTCCCTTCTAAGCAACGCTATAGAACCCAGCACACTGAGTTCCGGAGTTGTGGGTCACCTTGGACATGAGCTGTGACCTTAGGAGCGTCTCCTAAATGCCTTCACTTCCCTCTTGGGAGCTGGGAGCGGAGCTGTAAAACCTCCCATTGTAGGGCCGCACTGTCCTGCCGCTGAGGCTCCTTCATCCAGTTAGGAACATTAAACTCTTCTGATCACTGTGCTTATCACCTACAGACTAGAAACCCGCCTCTGCCCAGGCTGCCTGGGAGGGCAAGTGCTGAGAGCAGCTTCCATCTTGGCAGGAGCCAGACTCATGCCAGGGTTTCCTTTTGTTTTACCAGGTAACCGTGGTAACGTGGATCCTCAGAGCACCCAAACCTCCTCCCTTGGTCTAGCAGTGTCTGTCATTAAATGGCTTTTCCCTGCAGGTGAAGCATGGTAGAATCGTGTCAGGTAACAATTGCTGTTTAATATTTTAACTCTGCTTTTTTGGCTTCTGTAATTATTCGCTTGCTAAAAAAGAAGTTATTTTGATTTTTCTGAACTTATATACGTAAATCATCTCATTTGATTAACTACCCCATTGATTGTGGTTTTCCTGGTCTTTCAAAACACATTCCTCTGCACCTGGAGACCAGACCAGGACAGAGCAATTACTTTAAATGGCGTCAGTGGCTCCCGAAAATGTGTTTCCGTTGACTCAGTGGTCCCAATTCCTGAAACTACAATTAATCTTTGTAGATAACTAACTTGCTTGATCTAGCTTCTGTAACAAACTGCTTTTTGCAAACCAGGTTCCTCATTCCAAACCTCCAGACGTAATAATGCCTTTGTGATATTTGCCTGTGTAAGTCTGATGTTTCGGCCACTGGGCACTGCAAGATTTGGAGCTGCTTCTCTCTCACAGTCACCGTCTTTATTGATTAAATGACTTATTGATTTGATCTTGTGTCCTGTGTGTCACTCGTAGGGTACATTACAACAAAGGTTGTGGCGACTTAGGAAGAGTGTGGCTGGGAGAGAAGGCAGGAACAAATCTAACTAAATGGATGGGTCCACTGCGCTCTTCACTGGAGTGGCCACTGCTGGAGTGCTGTGGTCTCTGGGACAATGCATTTGAAGAGCAACAGTGACAAATCAGAATGCATCCTGGTAAGAAGGTTTAAAAACTGACTCAGGGGCATCCACCCACAAGAAACTTAGCCTTCAAGACAAATTGCAAAGGAAATATTGAGGAGAGAGAGGGAAGCTAGGTAGTCAGGAATTGGGACCATGGGGGCGGGAGGAATAAAGTCCGGGAACCCACCTAGGGTGAAGTTACTAAGCCACCCCAACTTGGAGCGGGGAAGGAAGGTCACACAGCAGAGGCATGACTTTAAAATACTAAGACAGGCGGGTGCAGGTAACCAATCACAAGGCAGTAAGACATATAAACCAATCCCAAGGATGTTGTAAGGCAAAATTCTTTGATAAGACCAATCAGGAGCTAGCAAAACAGTCTCCACCCCCTAAAAAAAAGGGGGCATGCGCTTCTCCTTTCCCTGTCCCTGCGGTGGGTGCCTGAGGTCCTGTGACACCAGGAGCACATCCCTGTGCCCACGTGGCATGTGGCCATGTGGGCCTCCACCCGGGGACTATTAGACTCTGATTAGCTTGGACACTAACCTACGACAAGAAAGGAAGCTCCCGACATGGGCCTGCTCCTGGAACCCCAGCTGCACCTTTTCCGGGACTGGCTTCTCTCAGTGAACCTCAGTTTCACCAACCACTTTTGTCTGTGACTTCAGTCTTCCATTTTGTGAGGCAACGAACTCGGACTCAAGCACCTCGCAATTTGGTTTCTTAATGACAGCCGGCCTCTAATACTTGAAGAGGGAAAAGACTTATTCTGTATTTCACCAGAACACAGGACTGCAACCAACAGGTAAAAGTCACCCCCCCACCCCAAAAGACGCATTTCATTTTTCTTAACCCGTAGCGAACTTTCAAACTCCTTTGATAACCAGCAGGTGAACAGGTGCCGCAGGAGACACTGAGTACCCCGTCCTTAGAGACATTCAAACCTCCACACTATTCATCACATCGGGGCTGTTGTCAGAAGTTTGGGATTAAGTGGCAGGTTGAATAGATGACTTTTTAAGACTTTTCATTTGGAAATAATTTCAAACTTACAAAAAAGTACAAAAATTAAAATCGCATAAGGAACACCTGATTTGCCCCTTCCCAGATTCCCTTATGTTAACATTTTGCCCTATTTACTTTGCCATTTTGTTCTCTTGCTCTCTGTCTGTGTGTATGAGACCACATAATCCTTTTCTCTAAACCACTAAAAAAACTGTTTGTATCATGGCCCTAATTCTTTCATACTCCAGTGTTCATGTCCTAAGACTAAGGATATAACTGTTACATAACTTAAGTACATTTATCAACTTCATAAATTTATACCTCTACCAGTAGCTAATCAACCATTCATGTTCTAATTTTGTCCAATAATGAATGTTCTTTATAGCATTTTCCCCTCCAGAAAAGGTCTAGTCCAAGATCAGATATTGTACTTATTGTCATATCTCTTTAGCCTCTTACACTCTTGAGCCTTTCTTTGTCATTTATGACATTGACGTTTTTGAATCGTCTTGTGGTAGGCAGAATAATGGCTCCCAAAAATGTGCATATCCTAATCCCCCTAATAGAAACCTGTAAATGTTTCTATTTTGCCTCGGTTTCTACTTTGTTCATCGGTTTATTATGTTCATTACATTCCACATGACAAAACCGACTTTGATTAAGGGAAGGATCTTGACACAGGAAGACAACTTGGATTGTCCACATGGGCCCAGTATTATCACAGGGTCCCTATCAGAGGGAGGCAAGAGGATCTCCGTCAGAGGAGATATGAGAAAGGAAGCTCAGGTTAGAGTAATGAGATTGCTAGCTTTGACAGAAGGGTGCCACAAACCAAGAAACACAAGTCCCCCCCCCCACCCACCTTTTGTAAAATTCATTGGGGTGATGTTGGTTCACAAAACCTTACAGGTTTTAAGTGTACAACACAATAAAACATAATCTGCACACTGCACTGTGCACCCGTTGCCCCAAGCAAAGTCTTTTTCATCTCCATTTTCCCCCTCTGTGCCCATCTCCACCTACCCCTACCCCCTTTCCCTCTGGCTGTCACCACACTGTTGTCTGTATTATGTGTTACGTATATACTAGAGACCCAGTGTACAAATTAGTGCACCAGTGGGTCCCTCAGCTTGGCCTGTGGGATCAGGCCAAAACTGGCTCTCCAACATCCCCCAAGGGATCCCAGACTGTGAGAGGGCACAGACCAGGCCAAGAGGACCCCCCACCCCTACCCGTGCATGATTAGGACTGGGGAGGGAGGCGGGAGGTTGATCAGCCGGGGAGGGACCTTAGGAGGGCTCCAGGGTATATCCAGCCCATCTCACTCAGTTCTGATCAGCCAGACCCCAGCAGCAAGCCAACCTACCAGTCAAAGTATCTGCCCCCTGTTGGTAATAGCACATCATAGCAACTGGTGGACCAGTCAACTGTCTGCCCCTGGTGGTCAGTGCATGTCATAGTGAGTGGTTGAGTGGCCGGGGCATATCACTAACATATTATGCTTTGATTGGTTGAACAGACGACCAGACACTTAGCATATTAGGCTTTTATTATATAGGATGTTTCTTGGCTAACCCTTAACCTTCTTGCATCCAGACCTCCCCTCCTCTCTGGCAGCTGTCAGTCTGTTCCATGTGTCCATGCCTCTGTTTCTATTTTGTTCAGTAGTTTACTTTGTTCATTAGATTCCACATCTAAGTGAGATCATGGGGTATTTTTCTTTCTCTGACTGGCTTATTTTATTCAGCATAATAATCTCCAGGTCTATCCATACTGTTGCAAAAGGTAAGATTTCCTTATTTTTTTACAGCCAAGTAGTATTTAACTGTGTAAATATATCACTTTTTTTATCCACTCATCTACTGTTGGGCATTTGGGCTGTTTCCAGATCGTGGCTATTGTAAATAACACCTCTATAAACATAGGAGTGCATGTATTCTTTCAAATTGGTATTTTGGAATTCTTAGAATAAATTCCCAGAAGTGGGATCACTAGGTCAAAAGACAATTCCATTTTTAATGTTGTGGGGAAACACCATTCTGTTTTCCACAGTGGATGTACCAGTCTGCATTCCCAACAGTGCAGGACACACCCTCTCCAACACTTGTTTGTTGACTTATTGATGATAGCCATTCTGACAGGTGTGAGGTGCTATCTCATTGTGGTTTCAATTTGCATCTCTCTGATGACTAGAGACATTGAGCATTTTTTCACATGTCTGTTGGCCTTCTGTATGTCCTCTTTGGAGATGTGTCTATTCAAGTCATTTGCCCATTTTTTAATTGGTTTGCCTTCCTTTTTTTAAGTTATATAAATTCTTTATATATTTTATAATTTAATCCCTTTTCAGATGTATCATTGGCAAATATATTCTCCCATTCAGTTGGTTGTGGATGGTTTCTTTTCCTGTGCAAAAGCTTTTTAGTTTGATGTAGTTCCATTTGTTTATTTAACTATAATTTTTCTTGTTTCATATTTGTCTGATGTTTCTTTTTGTTAGACTGAGGTTATGATTCTGGGCTGGAAGACAGCACAGGTGGTATCAGGGAATCACACAATGTTTATCTCTCCCTCATAGGTAACATAAGTTTCATCACCTAGTCAAGGTGTGACCCAATTTCTTCTCTGTATAATTATAGGGTTTTGTTCTCTCTTGCAATTAATAAGCTGCCTGTTCCTCATCAAAATCCGCCCCCTAGAGTTAGCAGCTATCCATGATCCTTGGCTGAAATAATCTTTACTATAATGGTTGGGAAATGATGATATAGCTCAGCTCCAACAATTTCTCTATATTTATCAGTTGACCTCAGCTTTCAACTCTAAGCAAGAGCCCTCCCAACTCCTCCATCGTTAATTTACCTGAGATCAGTAAAGGCTTGTGAATTCCTATTTTTTCCAGTGGTTTATAATTCATTACTGGACTTAATTATGTTTATGCTCCAATTATTCCAGGTCTGACCTGAGAATGCCCCCTCAAGCTTGTTCCTGTGTCCTTATAATATGTCCCATTAAAAAAATAATTTCCTAAATTCTGGCATAACAAAAGGTTCCAGGTTTATCGTGTACCTACCCTGCCCCAGCCTTGGATTGAGTCATTTCTCCCAGGAACTCTGATGCTTTTAGTGGAAAATGTCATTAGAGACCGAGATTAACTTTGCCTCTTGATCTGTTTCACAGACAGTGAGGAAATGTATACATGTGCATGTCCATATAACATACATACACACAAATATGCATGTGCACATAGACATACTTCTATACATGCACATATTTTAGGAATCATGACTTCATACCAATGTCTCAAATTCTAATCCATCCCCACAGGTCCTCCCTCACTTTCCCCTGTTCCATATTTGTACTAGTATATCTTTCTTCCACAGTGGATTTACCACTCTGCAGTGGAATACAGACTGGTACATCCATATAACACATTTACACATTTGTGCAATCCTATGTTAAATCTAAGAGTGTTTCAAAATTGCTTCTTACGTAACACTACAAAAAAACTGCCCTACTGGAGAGTACAGAATTTATGCCTCTCCCCTGCCACATCCCACTGTGCTCCAGATGGTGGTACATAATCAAAAACTGTTCACAAATTACTTGGGTTAGTCCTTTCTTCTTTTTCCTCCTCCCACAGTACAGTTATAAGAATCATTTTTTAAAAAATATTTTTTATTGATTTTTTTACAGAGAGGAAGGGAGAGGGATAGAGAGTTAGAAACATCTATCAACTGCCTCCTGCACACCCCCTACTGGGGATGTGCCCGCAACCAAGGTACATGCCCTTGACCGGAATCGAACCTGGGACCCTTCAGTCCTCAGGCCGACATTCTATCCACTGAGCCAAACCGGTCAGGGCTGTAAGAATCATTTGAAATACACTTAGATCCATTTGTTTGCATTTTCTTTCACTTTTAGTTAGGTTTTGTCTCCTCATTCTTATTGATTTGATTTTATTTTTTGACTACGTAGACTACTAACATACTTTCAAAGTCAAAACTATTTGAAAGAGTACCCAGAGAGGTGTCCCTCCTTCCTACATCCCTTCACCCCACCTTATCTTGCAGGAATTCAAATTTGTTTTCTTTGTTATTTTCCCTTTATTTCTTTTGTAATGATGTGTGTGTGTTTACTTGTTTTTCCTTCTTTTTTTGCACAAAAGGTAACATACTACATATGCTCTTTTGCAGTCAACCTTTTCCACTTAAAATCTGCTGGAAAACACCCCATGTCAATTCATTCAGATTATTCTTTTTATAGCTGCATAGTATTCAATTGAGTGTCAGTAACAGTTTATTCAGCCAATCTCCAATATTTTCCAATTACATATAACATTGCAACAAATAACTGTGTGCATCTGTGTGTATTATTGTTCTATATTACTTTTTAAGTATATTTTATTTATTTTTTACAGAGAGGAAAGGAGAGGGATAGAGAGAGTTAGAAACATCAATGAGGGAGACGCATCCATTAGCTGCTTCCTGAACACCCCCCACTGAGGATGTGCCCGCAACCAAGGTACATGTCCTTGACCGGAATCGAACCTGGGATCCTTCAGTCCACAGGCCAATGCTCTATCCACTGAGCCAAACCGGTTAGGACCTATTATTGTTATATTTTCAATGTAAATTTCTAGCATTGGGACTGTTGAGGGGAACAGTAAACACCTAGGTTATTGTTAAAGGTTGCTAAACAACCCTGCTAGGGGTTGTACTATTTTGCCTTCCCACCAGCAATATGGAAGGATGTCTAACGAGGTCAGTCAGTCCTCACTGTCTCCATTGTTATAATCCTGGACTGAGCATCTCTTTTCTGGATATGGCCATGGCCTCCTAACTGGTCTCTCTGCTTCAGTCTTTTCTGCCATTATCTAGTCTCATCGCCACAGCTGAGGTGGTGCTTTCCAATGTCACTCCGCTTGAACTCTCCAGAAGAAGTAAAGTGACAGTTCTCACAATGGCCTTCTAGATCCTAAATGATCTGGATACCAGCCCAGCACCACCACCCTCCTGACCTTGTCCTCACTACTCTCCTCCTTCCTCCCTTTGCTCCTCCTCCTCCTTGATACCAAACACCGACCTACATCAGAGTCTTTGCATGTCCGTGTCCTTTGCCTAAAACATTCTTCCCTTTCTTTGCCTTCTGTCATCTCCTCCAGATCTTTCTTCTAATGTAACCTTCTCAGTGAAGACTTTCTTGCCACCCAGTTTATAATAACAAACCATGCCCATCCCGGCATTCATCCCTAGTCTCGGCTCTATTTTCTTCATAATAGTTGTCATCATATATTTTGCATACCATTTGTTTATTATGTCTTTTGATAACCCCCCACCCCATTAGAATAAAAGCTCCAGGACTTTAGAGATGTTTATTTTGTTCACCGAGTATTCCAGCATCTAGAACAAAGTCTGACATACTGGAGGTTCTCAATAAATGTTTGTTAACTTAAATAAGTGACTTCAATATACCACTCTCTTCTCTGATAGATCAAATATGTAAAAAAGTAGAGACTTGACTAATGCAATTGATGAGGTTTATTTAATAGATATTTTTAAACAACGATATATTTGAAAAGAAAATATCTCCTTTTAAATGTTTGTGATAGTGTTTCTCAACAGCAGCTGTTACATTTTGTGCCCAATAGCCCTTTGTTGTGGGAGCTGTTGTGGTCATTGATGTTTAGCAGTGTCTCTGATCTCTACCATTGGCATACCTCCTCAAGTTGTAACAACCAAAATTATCTCCAGAAATTGCCAGTGTCCCCTGGGAAGTGAAACTGGCCCCAGTTGAGGCCCACTCACCTATGGTTACACTCCTAAAATTGAGCAATCCTGTATAATAAAATCCCAGCAACCGAAATGGTGGAACGACCAGAGACCAGAACACCACGGCTCCTCACCCCAGCTGGCCCTGCCTCCCTAGGGAGTGGTTAGGGGCAATCAGGCAGGCAGGTGAGTGGTTAGGGGCAATAAGACAGGCAGGCACAGTAGTTAAGGGTGATCAGGAAGGCAGGTGAGCAGTTAGGAACAGGGATCGGGCCTAAACCGGCAGTCAGGCATCCCCTGAAAGGTTCCAGATTGAGAGAGGGTACAGGCCAGACTGAGAGACACACCTCCTCCAGAGCATGAATTTTGTGCACCAGGCCTCTAGTATATACATAAAAAGAACAAAATGTAACAATGAAAGTTTAAACAAAAAATACCACAACTGCCAGAAACAGTGGATAGAGCATCAGCCTGCAGTCTCATGGGTCCCAGATTCGATTCCGGTCAAGGGCATGTACCTTGGTTGCGGGCACAGCCCCGGTGGGGAGTGTGCAGGAGGCAGTTGATCGGTGTTTCTCTCTCATCAATGTTTCTGGCTCTCTATCCCTCTCCCTTCCTCTTTGTAAAAAAATCAATAAAATATATTTTTAAAAAAATACCACAACCATTTGGAGCCAAGTCTTCCAAGAAATATTAGATCAAAAGTTAAGCAAAATTAATAGGGTTGCCAAATAAAATATAGGATACCCAGTTAAATTATAATTTCAGTTAATAAATCATTTTTTAGTATAACTAATATTTAGGACATACACTAGAAATGTATCTCTTGTTTATCTGAAATTTAAATTTAACTGGGGAATTTTACATTTTTATTTGCTAAATCAGGCAACTCATTATTCATTAATTATTATTAACTAGGGGCCTGGTGCACAAAAATTTGTGCACTCGGGGGGGGGGGGTAGGGGGTCCCTCAGCCTGGCCTGTGCCCTCTCGCAGTCTGTTCATATAATAATGAAAATAACACAATTTCATATAAAAATACAGCCACTGTACTCAGAATACATCCTGAACTGTACTCAAAGGCAAAGATATGTTTGTTGACTCCTTTACTTCTTAAGCAGAGATATGATTAAAAATGAACTAAAAGTTTAACTTAGCCTGGCTGGCATAGCTCAGTGGTTGAGCATCAACCTATGAACCAGCAGGTCATGGTTCAATCCCCAGTCTGAGCACCTGCTTGGGTTGCGGGCTCGATCCCCAGTGTGGAGTATGCAGGAAGTAGCCAATCAATGATTCTCTCTCATCATTGATGTTTCTATATATCTCTCTCCCTCTCCCTCTCTGAAATCAATAAAAAATATTTTTGAAAATAATAAAAATTAAAAATTAAAATAAATGTTTAACTTAAAAATGAGAAAACCACCAAAAATACCAAAGAAAAACAAAATAAGTAACCTAAAGGGATGCCTCACAGCTAAGTTAATTTAAAGGAAGAACCCTTTTCCACCCTCGTTACAGCCTTGCCAATGGGATTATACTGCTCCAGGGTCTTTGGTTCTGAGACCATGCTGGACGCCTTCTAATAATGCTCGGCATCTGTTTGCCCTTCTAAGTGCTCAACACTTCTACTGATGTATCTTCCGTTTAAATGTATTACCACACATGCACTGCATGGTATCTGCGTTCAGTAGTTTATTCCTGCTGCGTGTTCGAAGGACAGGGCGATATAAATTCAATATCTGGCATCACTGGTCTTCTTGGCTTTGTGCACGTTAAACCTGATATTTTTATTGAGACATTATTTTTAAAAATAATAAAATAAAATAAAAATAAATATATTACCACACGTCTTTTTCATGCTATGTAATGTCCGTCAGGTCTTCTCTACAGCTGCTGATCTTTTGACTAAAGGAAACTCCTGAGTTACAAGTAGGGACATTATTGTTTAAGCTAATGACTCCAGAAAGGGCCTACTCTATGTTCACGTAGTTGAGTCAGTTAGATTAGCTGAAACCTGGAGAATCTCACTGTTTCTCTTACGCATTATCCTCCAGTTCCTTTACCGATGAGCCCAGTATTTTCGAGGCATCTCTCCGACGTTGTCAGGGAGATTGCACTGGCTCCCTGAAGGCATCAGCACTTGAAACTTGAACCAGTGAGTGACTGGACTCCCTGAAGGAAGTGATTCTATCAACTAACTTTGAAAACCAGGATGGGAACAAAGAAGTAAGGCCCTGTATGTACAATGAGCTGTCATTGTGTTGTCATTTCCTGAGCAACCTTCCTCTTATCTGCAGTGGCTCTGTTGCCAAATTTCATCTTGGAAGAGCATTACAAGGGGAAACCAATCCAAATCCTTATGTAGTATTTCCCAGTTAGTAAACACAGGATTTCCTGCACATGAAATGATTTCAACAAATTGCCTTCCAACATGGCCTAGTGACACTGTTCCGTCAGGCGCAGATAAGCTTGCTGATTGAAACCTCCTCCAGCTGAGCAAGGGGTTTTGCCGCATGTGTAGCCAAGTTCACAAAGCTGCCACTCCCCACCCAGCCTGGGAGCCACAGAAACGAGTTTGCATGTCACACGGGTACACTGATTGCCACCTGGTCTTAGTATTTCATGTATTTCCATGTCTCCCCCCAGCAGAGTCTGGAAGTATGAATCAATGTTCTCTTCTGAGAGCTCCAGGGGGCAGCCTGGTTACTGTCAAAGAGGTAGGTAGGTGGTCAACAAAGGCTTCTGGGTCATTGATTTTAGAAATAATAAGCTGGGGGCTTCTGGAGGATGGACGCCGAGTTTTCAAGCACTGGCATTTGTTTCTGGGAGGAAAGGCTCAGCTTTCCAGTTCACAGTCTCCAGAGGAAGGAAGTGTGTTTAGCAAAGGGACAGGACTCCCTTCCTCTCAGACATAATTCTGGTCACACCAGGATCATTTGTAAATCGGCACTAGAAACAATTCCTCTCCCCATTTCCCATTCCTAATAAGGTGCTTGTGATGAACTAAGTGATGGAAACTCTCTCCCCAGACTTCAGTCCCTCTTTGTTTTAAATCTTATGTGAGTGAGCGTCTTCCGGAAGCATGTGGTTGCATAATTCCCAGGACACACTGTTGGCCTGAAACTCATTTGTAGTTCAGTCAACACGATGATGTACCCAAGAGTCATAGCAATGGCTCCAGTTTGCCAAAGGACAGAGGATGTACAGACTTGGATTATGTATCAAAATTCTACGGAAGTCAGTACAGAACAAACCTTTTCAGGAAAAGCCAGGGTAAACCTTCATAGGGAGCATTTGTAATGTTCTTCCTACAGTGTTGCCCCAGTTGCTGTCAAGCATAGACACAGGCTATGTACCCAGACACAGTTCCTCTGAGTGTCTTGGTGTCTATGGAACACAAATCTGTAGCTGGGGTGAATTGCCACCATTCGGTCTGTTCATCCCCTGGGCTTGGATGTTGACGAGAATATGTAGCTGTCCACCATGTCTCTGAGCTTTCATGAATTTATGAAAATGACCTCATTAAAATAGGATTGCATAAATTTCCATTGTTAACAGTTGAGAGGAAATTTCCTTTTAGAATAGTCACTACCATTATTAAGGCCAGACACCATAAGAAGCAAGTTCCATAAAACAACCCAGTAAAAGTCCCATGACTCATATTTTACAGATGAGGAAACTGAGGCTCAGGAAAATTAAAAAATTTACCCATAACCTGACCAGAGAGTGTGAGTCCTTAACAATATTTAATTAAAAAGGAAATTGCAGCCCTAACCAGACTGGCTCAGTGGATAGAGTGTCAGCCTGTGGACTGAAGGGTCCCAGATTCGATTATGGTCAAGGGCACATCCCTCCATTACAGTCTCCTGTCCGGCCCGGACCCTGGTTGGGGTGCATGCCGAGGCAATAGATCGATGTGTTTCTCTCACATCGATGTTTCTCTCTGTCCTTCCCTCTCTCTTCAACTCTCTAAAATATCAATGGAAAAGTATCCTCAGGTGAGGATTTTAAAAAAGGAAGGGAAAAAAAAGAAATTGCAAAAGACACGCCATTGTTATCTAATTTTTTAACTTTTTTTTCTTTTATGCTGATGCTACTACTAATCTTTGAGATTAAAACTCCAGTGTAGAACAGAGCCTGTGGCTCTCTGGGGCCATTTTGTTTGCTGGTGCAAGTGGGAGTTCTCTAATAATGGAACAGTAGTCACAGAACCAGGGGGCTGGAGGGGTCCTGGAAGGACTGCAGTATACATGTTTGAGTTTCCTACCATCGACTCCCCCTTCTTCTGCTGACCATGCTCCCCCACCAGAGAGTCAATCAATGTTCCCACCCCCTAGTTCAAGGAATGGGCATGTGCCCTGAGCAAGACATTCAGAACTGAGGAACACAGTCTGGTTCCTGGGATAATCTCTGAAGGGACAGCACATCATTCTTGCCACCCAGAACCCAGGAGCTCCCTGGTTCCGGTCCTGTCTGAAGTTTAGTTCTTCACCTTTCCCAGCGATTCTGAAAACTAGCCCCTGTCAGATTCTGTGAGTGGGAACCGAAGAATCCTAACTGATACAAATGTCTAATCGGGTCTTCGGGGGCCTGAGGGGCCAGTCACGTAGGCACCAGTTCCCTGCTTCTGCTTCAGCCAAAGGGCTCTGTTGGTTATTAGCAAGGGTTTGGTTATTAAAGTTTGAAACAGCACTAATCTAGTCTGAGCAGCCTCAGTCCTTGGTAGCTCAAATGGTGACCATCTAGCTCAGCCCCTGGGGACTTTAGCTTTGGCTGTTATATTCATTTATTTTGCAAATAAATTCAAATGTGACGCGAGGATGGCACCTACGAACCCCTTTCATCTCACCACTCTTTGTACCCAAATAAGACAGATGTGGAAACAACCACCATCCCAACTCACCTCCCGTTGACAACTTTTCAAACCTGGTTCCAAATCACATCTGAACTTTCCTTTAAACAACGTCTTATCATCACCAAAGTGTAAATGGACGATGGCACATTTGTTTGCGTACATTTTCAGCACTGGCAGTTTTTATTATTTTTCACTCCATACCTGTCAAAAGAAATCTGTTCAATAATTTATTTTGAGAGTTACTGAACTTGAAATTTATAAAATGTTAAAGGACCATTCCGAATTCAAAACTAAATCTAAAGAAGCTGACCAGAACTCTTAATCTACATTCCTATTCCTCATGCTATCCCTCTCCAAAAAGGCAAGAATCCAAAGATCTTGGTGGGGAGGTGGGGGAGGGCGGACAGGAGGGCATAAAGGCTCAAATTTGATTTGTAACTTTTGGCATGAGAGTGAATGTAATCTTATATTTAACAGTGAATATCTATCCCTTTTCCTAAAAAACAACTTCATCTTTTTTCTTTCTATCTTGTTAAATGAGCTAAACTAATGTGGAAAACGGAAGGGCATCTGAGTAGTTACGTCATGGTTGGGGTGGTTTTCCAAATTCTAGTTGGGAGGCTTATGGCATGGCGGTCAGAACAGATAGTCCAGACAGGAACCAACTGAATTCCAAAAGTTCAGATGGGAATTCGTTTTTAACTTGAAACATATTTTCCACTGAAAATTGTGTTTAAAATGATAGCTATGTCCTCAAGGTTAGCCTACAAAGGGCTTCCAGGCTGTTCTAACAGTCCCAGTGTTCTAGTAAGTAGTTCTACGTTGATACAGAAGAGAAAGGAACAATGTTAACATTTGACACCCCTTTCTGTGGCCCTCAGCCCAGCTTCCCAGGGCCTTTTGCTTCCCGAGGTCTCCCTGGGGCTCCCTCTCCAGCTGCTATGCTCAGGTCACCTGAGCACAATTACTAACCCCACGTCATACATAGACATTTCTAGAAGCGGGGCCAACGAATATGCATTTTAACGACGTGCCCGGGATCCTTTTACACACTGAGGGTTGAGAGCCAAGATGTTTTGGTTTCTAGCTGCCATTTCCACCTGCACCTCAAATCCAAGCTTCTGTTTGCTCAAGCTGGCTGATCTGAGCTCACGTGGAGAGAAAGGCAGGGAATGAATGAGAGTTTGCTGAAGATTTGGGTGATGGTGTCCTCAGGGTCCTTGTTCTTTCCTCGGCCTGTGGAAACCTTCCACCTAGAGACAATCATTTTTAACAATTAGGTGTGTTTCTCTTCAGATACAGAGGTGTGTGTGTGTGTGTGTTTGGGGAGATTAGAATTATATAGAGAGATTTTATATAATAAAATTGTACTCTTTAACAAACTTAATAAAATGTCTTTTTCCACCTGTTAGGAATGCTGTGACAACAGAAATTTTAATAACTCCCGAATATTTTAATTTTATGAATTTGACAAGTTCCCTGTTGAACATTTATTCATGACTTGTTACAAACCAGGCTCTGATACATATTTTGAATACAGCTTTGGCAGAATCATGTTCCCCTGGTGGTTCATTTCTGGAGATAGAATTCATACCTTCTCACTACAGATTGCCAAAGTGCCCTCTGGAAAGCATCGTGCCAGTTTACACTCCCAGCAGCTGGGGGTGAGAGTTCCCTTCTACTAAAGATACCATCATCAACACTAAGTAATACCCGGATTAGAAAACTTTTAACCACTTTTTTTTTAAATTAGGGGTGATTCAAGCTGTGGCTTCAAAGAACAAAGGATGTGTGGGCAGAGCCCTGGAGTGGGAATCAGCAGCTGGATCCATGCTACCTGCACTTGGTGGCTCTGTCACCTCTCTGAGTCCCAGTGAGCCACGCCCATGGGAAGGTGAGTGGATCAGGAGGCCACAGTCCAGGTAGAGCCACTCACCTGGCAGTGCACCTCCTACATGTCCAGGCAGAATTATTAAAACAATATTTGCACATGTTTCCTTGGATAAGAATGAAGGCAAGGATTAAAACTCAGATTCTGTGATCCACCCAGAGATCCTGATTCCATCAGCCTTAGGTAGGCATGGGAATATGCATGTTCATTAAGAACTCCACGTGAGTCCAGCCCAGGGGGCCTAGGACCTCACCTGGAGAAGAACATTTCTGAGGGCCAACCCTGTAACCCAGTTTTATCTCAGGAAATTACTCCAGTATTACTCTTTCCAAGAGGAACCCACACTGAACGGTTTCATGCTTCTCTTTTGGTCTATGTTGAAATGGACAGCTGTATTCAGAGGTTGCCCTGACTGGCCTGGCTTTCAAGCCAGCACTGAAGATGGGTGACTTCAGCTACACACAGGTCTAGCTTGTGAAGATGGTACACAGAACTTGGCCGGTCAGCTTTCCCTCTCTAGCCTCATGCACAGCCTCTAACCTGGTTTAGTGCTGGGTGGTGCTAACTAGAGAGCAAAGATAGAAAATGCTGGCATAGACTTTTGACGGCACATTCCTTTGGGTCATAAAAGCAGCCTGCGAAATACAGGCTGCGGTGTGCAGAGTCAGGGACCATGTACCTTGACACCCCCTGAAAGGGTCCCAGGCTAGGTCTCCCCATCCCTTGTAGAAATGAGAAGGGGAAGAAAGATGATCTGAGTTAGCATCCAGGCTCCACATTTGCCAGCTCCAATTATTCATGTGAGCTAACGGGACTCTGTCAACATCGCTTAGATCTGAAGATCAAGTTCAAGGAAGGTAAAAAGGATGTGCAGAACTGACATACAAGGCAAGCCTTAACCTCAGGCAAAGAAGGTAGTTACCCACGTTGTGGACTGAATTGCATCCCTTCAAAATTCATGTGCTAACATCCTCACCCTGAGAATTTAGCTGGTGGAGCTAGGTAGGTTCTTTAAAAAGCCAATTAAATAAGGTAATTTACTAGTAAATAAGCTCACGAGGGTGGACCCTAATTCAATATGATTAGTGTCCTTGTGTGAAGACAGCTGCCTAGAAGACAAGCGGCCTCACGGTGAAACCCACCTTGGAAACACCTGGAACTCAGACTCCTAACCTTCAGAGTCAGGAGAAAATAAATGTCTTGTAATTGGAGCCACCCAGTCTGTAGCTCTTCGTTACAGCAGCCCTAGCAAACAAATACACCCATTCTAGAATGTTCTGAAAAAATCTCACTCCCTTTGGTGCCTGTAATCCTTCTGCTTTAGCTACTCAGTTTAACAGTCTCTTACTTAACACTTTGTACGCTATAAGCATCTATGCATGTATAGACACAAACAGGATGGTTTCCATTTTGGACGCATGGCAGTTCACACACACACACACACACACACACACACACACACATGTTCTAGTTGCTTCTTCTGGGTCAGGCAGCTGGCTTCCTTGTCTCTATATTCTCAGGCCACATATCAGGATCTCCATCTCGTGGAATTCAAGAAACATTTATTAAATACTTACTATCTGCCAGGCACACGAAGTAATACAGCGTTAAAAATAGAGATATAATCCTTATATTCGAGACACTCGCTATCTGGGAATCGAGAGCCATGCACAGTGTAAGGGCTAGGACCATGACAGCTTTAGGACAGGGGTGGACATGACTGATTTGCCTGAGGGAGGTGGGGGGGGGGCTTTGCAGCAAAGGTAAGTTTGAAAGGAAGAGAAGGAGGTTTGCAGATGAAGAAGAGGGAAATTCTGACGAAAAGAAACAGTGTGTCCCGCAGCATAGGCCTATCAGGTGTCTGGAACGGATGAGAATTGCAGCGGTGCTGGAGTCCAAGGCTGTCAGGAGGAACTCAGGGGGCCACACGCACCATCCTCTGGCAGGACAAAGCCACTCTGCCGAGCTCCCATCGGTCCAGAGGGTTCTGCAGGCTCCCCAGACTCTTGCAGCATCTGAAGCAAATGATGGTCCCTGCCAACCAAAACCAGCCGGCCCCATTCCTGTGCATTAGCTTTGAAGAGCACAGGGAGTCCAGTACAGGAGCCAAGTCCATCTCAGTCTCATGGAATCAATATTCCCAGGCCCACTTTCCATTTCTGGGGAGCTGGAACCTAACCAAAGCGAGAGATGTGGTGTAAGCTGGCCCCTAACATCTGCTCAGGAGAACATAATATCTTTATTACTGTCTTTGTGTCCAAAGTTCACTCAGCTCATCGGAAAGGCTGATGGTGTTCCTACTCCTCTCTCTCTGTGTGGTCAACCCCAAAGCTGTGTGTTTTGGCAGATAACTGATATTCTTCCTATTGATAGACCATTTCCCGTGTTATTCATTCACAGGGTTTATGTGGTCCAGTGTTCTGTCAAGTCCCAGCGGGCCAGACGTGCATAATAGTCATTACCAGTACAGCTGCTTTCTTCATAGTCTGGGCTTACATAAGGTTCAACCTGTGTGTGTCAAAACACATATATCTAGCTGGGGAAAATGTTCATTTGTATTAAGTGCTTTCCAAAATTAATATCAAAGCTAAAAATAATAGTTCTCCATTATCCAATTGGTGAAATATTCATTTTTGCCTTTTTGAGATATAGAAGAGTAAACGCCATTTTTGGAAAAGCAGAGTTTCTATTTAAAGTATAAAGTCCCAGTGACAGAGCAAAGAACCAAGTACCTTTTTCTTTCTATTTCTTCTGCTTCCTTATTATCTGTTTTGAGGAAGAGAAAGTTTGGAAGGTGCCTATTCAAATGTTGAATTTCATCTTTCAAAAAGAATTTTTAGCAGCTTATTGACTACCATATCTCTTTATCCCATACTAATCCTTGATATCAGTTGACTGCTTTTTAAAATAACAGCTTTATTGAGATATAATATATGTATTATAACATTTACTCGCTCAAAGTGTACAATTCAGTGTCTTTTAATATATTCACAAGTTGGGCAACTGTTTCCACAATCACCTTGAAAGCATTTTCATCACGCCAAAAAGAATGCACACCCCATTCGTAGTCATGCCCCTTTCCCCTCCATTTCCTTCCTCTCCATCTCTAGGAAACCACATTCTGTGTGTTTACCTTTATCTAATTCTAGACATTTCACATAAATGGAATTATACAACATATTATCTTTCATGATTGGCTTCTTTACTTACCATAATGTTTTCTTAGTTCATCTTAGTTACATATCCATATTTCATTTCCTTTTAAAAATATATTTTTTATTGATTTCATAGAGGGAGAGAGAGATAGAAACATCAATGATAAGAGAGAATCATTGACGGGCTGCCTCCTGCATGACCCTCACTGGGGATTGAGCCCAAAACCCAGGCATGTGCCCTGACCAGGAATCAAACCATGATCTCTTGGTTCGTAGGTCAATGCTCAACCTCTGAGGCACACTGGCGGGGATCACTCCTTGTTATTGCTGAATGATACTTAAGTGTGGATATACCACTTTGGTTTATCCACTCATCAGTCGATGGACATTGGGTTGATTTCATGTTTTGGCTGTTACGAATAATACTGCACATGTTTTTGTATTGGCATGTGCTTTCCTATATGTCATATATCTCATTTGGAGTGGAATTACTAGGTCAGATAATTTTGCCTGCCTTTCAATATTGAATGAAGATACCCCAAATTTCATAACAGGTAAATACAGTTCAAGGTAACTATCCCATAGTTACCTTGTGTGAAGGTGTCTGGCAGAAAACATAACTGGTCAATGTTTCTCCCATGGACTTAGAATAGAGTCCATTTTGTTGCCAACATCCCTACATGACTTCTTATGCTAAACAGGAATTGGTAACAACTCACCTTCAACTTACAGAGGGAGAATCAATTGGTCAGCTACTGTGTCTGCTGACTAAGTTATTGTCTTTGTTATTCAGATGTACAAACCACACAAACCAAGGATTTAATGTCAAAAATAAACCTTTCAGTAAGACACAAAGTCCTCCTTGGTGTCATATTAAATTACTTGGTTGCTAGATTGAACATCATGATTTCCAGGGAATATGTAAAAACTATAATGTAGGGACTTCTTGCCATTGTTTTGCCATCACTAGTGTTGCCTATTTTTTATTTGTGGGACAATTAATTTTAACATTGAATACCTAGAATATGCCAGGATTTGTGTTCAGTGCAGGGAGTAAAAATGACTAAGACATGGCCACAGCTTTAGAAGACCACAGCCCCAGTGGTGAGGCTGAGGCGCCCAGTTTACCAATCACCAGAGCCAGGTGCACAGTAGTGCATAGCCACTCAGGTGAGGGCAGAGCACCACCAGTTGGGGACATCAGGGAAACCTTAAAGAAGGTGTAGCATTTGCTGTGTCTTGGAGGATGAATGCGATTTTGATATGCAAATGTATGTGGAGAAGACATTGCGGAATTGCACATGAAGGGAAATACATGAAGATACGCAAGAAAGAAAAGGATTTATTTAGGGAATTCAGACTTAAATTTTCTCAGTGCTACTTACTAACCATAATACTTTGGACAATTTATTTGAATTTTCAAGGATTCAGTTTCTTCATTTGTAAAATGGACAAAATAATACCATCATGTTATAAGAATTAAATGATACAATATATTAAAAATGTTCATCACAGTGTCTAAAACATAGTAAGTGCTCAATAAAAAGGTTTCAAGTGGTATGGTTGGAATATAGGTAGAGATAAGGGAGCAGGAAGTAGGTTGGATCCATGATGTGGGATGAGAAGTTGGAACTCAGGTTTCCCAAGCAATAAAGCATTGCAGGAATTTTGGAGTAGGGAAGCAGCACGATTAGAGCATCACAGGCATGAGCATGTAGAACGGGACAAAACTGGGCTATGCTGTAGAAGGCTATGGCAGAAGCTCTAGGGATGGGTAATGAGAGCCTGAGATAAGGCAGAAAGTATAGAAGTGTAAATGAGGAGTCCATTCGAAAGGCTTTATAAATGGCAGACTATATAAACCACAGCAACTGCTTACATTTTAGAGACTATCTCTGAGGGAACAGAGTGATATCGTTAAATAGGAAAAATGAGTTAAGAGGAAAGAAGAGTTTGGCTTTGGCCCTGAGGAGTTCAGGGTACCTGTGTGAAGGTGTTCAGCAGCCAAATAGAAATGGGGATTAGAGCATGGGCGAGAAGTCTAGCTAGACATTCTGGAGCTACTACCTGCAGAATTGGTGGAAGTGAGGGGCTGGGTGACACAGAGTTTGACAAGAGTCAGCACTGCCATAAAGAAGAGAAACAAGAAGTGGGAGAGGTGCCAGTTCTGCGTGCCTGTTGAGTTTATCCGTAGGAAAATCCTGCACAAGCTGTCACGTACTGCAGAGACAGGCTGATGAGAAACAGAGGAATGAACAGCTGCTGCGGAGAAGGTCACAGGGAGTCTCTGAACCAACGGGAAGACTCTGATTTCTTGATAGATCTGATAAACAGTCAAATGAAATACGCTGCTAGAATATGGATAACGGATGGGATAGCAAGGGAGTGATTAAGCTAGGCTCTCTCGACAAGAGAATCTGCTCCTCTGTGCTTCAAATAACTGTGGGTCCATCCAACTTTCTTGTTTATTCCAACTGCTTTTGGAATCTGCACTGTCAGCCATGTTTCCAAATTAAGGAATGATGTTTGGGGCTTCTATGACCAGGCAATGGAATAGGGATTATGGTGCCATTATTGTCCCCTTCTGCATAGAGACAGCTTCCTGAACAAACTGATTTTCTCCATCACACAGTTTGCATCAGATCTTCAAAGTATCACCAGTTCCACATTTTAAAGTTTGTAATCAGTCAACAGACATTGGCCAGTTGGTGGCATCTGCCCTATAAGTTCTAGCACAGTCTTACTTGATGTGTTCCCAGATGATAGTTTAGGAGGTCAGAACCTGAGGCTAGAGCAGCGGTTCTCAACCTTTGGGTCGCAATCCCTTTGGCGGTCGAACGACCCTTTCACAGGGGTCGCCTAAGACCATCCTGCACATCAGATATATTCACATTACGATTCATAACAGTAGCAACATTACAGTTATGAAGTAGCAACGAAAATAATTTTATGGTTGGGTCACAACATGAGGAACTATATTTAAAGGGTCAGAAGGTTGAGAATCACTGGGCTAGAGGAAGCCAGGGACCCAGGAGGCAGGAGGCCACTGCACCCGGCTCCCCAGGTGCCAGCACTCAGCGCCTGTAATCACACGTTCCTCTCAAGGACCTTGAGAGCTAAGTCCTTTATCTCCAATTTTCAGACAAGGAAATGGTGACTAAGAAAAGTTAAAGTTGACCAAGGTCAAAATCTGGTAAGTGGCTGAGCTAGACTTTGAACCTATATTTGTCTGACTCGAGTGACTTTTTTCTACTAAGTAACTTCTTTTTTTGTCAGATTTGTGAAGGTTCCTGCCATGTTCCCCACCACAGTCCCTAATGCTAAAATTCTGACACTTTGAAAGTAGCTGCAATTCATGGCACTGCCCTTTTTTCCCCTTAAACCATTTAGCATTTTTCCATTTTATGCTACATTTACTATTCCATATATTTTTCTAAATACATTTTGTTTTCAATTATCTCTATGAAAAAGACACTACATCTATTTCGACTGAACTATGTTTCCTATGCCCTTCTTAGACGTGATGTGAGAAGGGTTTAAATAAATTCCATGTCCGTGGAAAGACAAGTCTTAGTTATGACATTAATCAAGGTTACAATTCATAATCAGAATTGCAAAAGTGGAAAAGACATATTTAAAGATATTTAGCAGCAATAAAGCTTTATTCTACAAATGTAAGAATTGCTGACAGTTGTATATTTTAGTTGCTTATGGATAATGCAATTATAACAGCCATTTTGAACAAAATATACGATGAATCATAGTAAACTAAGAATTCCTGAGTAAATTAATTTATGATTTTAATGACTTTTATGCTTCCCCTATACAATATGCTAAAGAAGTCTTGCGTGCCCCAGGGAAGCACGCACACAGTAAAGCACGCCTAGTGAAGTCTGCAATTTTACTGAGATAAATCACTACTTGCCAACAACATGAAGGGGAAACAGTAATTTATAGGGCTGCAGTGAACACAAGCTTTTAAAATTATGCTCTGTCCTATGGGGAAACTGCCCCCACAGAAATGCATTTACAGGGAAATAATTGGAAAAGTTCGGAAGCCTGGCCACTTAGTTTATTTTGCAGTGGCATATTTTATTACCATCATTATCTGCTTAAGTTGAAGTGCTTATCAGACTTGATCTCACCCTAAGAAAATTTAAAGTAATAAAATAGTATTCAAAGCAGACCTACCTCATTACAACAATATCCCTGATTCTTCATATTTGAGGAGTTCTGAAGTTTTCTAAGCTCTTTATCACACTGCTTCTCAAAAAAGAAAAAAAAAAAAAAGAAGTACCTTACCTAGAATAAATACATGACATAATCAGATTGATAAGCCACTTAACAAGGGTAATTTGTAAATTAGGTTAGACCTAAGGATGAGCCACCGTGTTTTATTAAGTTTAAAACGTGTGTCCATTCTCTGTGGGAACTTTTTTCTCTGGCCAGAGGATATAGAAAAAGTTTTCCTTTTATGGCTTTAGCTAAAACAGAGAGTTAAACCTCACACACCCTCGGAGCTCCCACAGGGCTGTGCGGTTTCTGCACGTCACCCCCCGTAAGCCTCACTTCATTTTCTAGCCAACTCAGCCCCAGTCCTCCATGTTAACCCCTCTCCTGCCTACATCTACTTTTCTTCTGAGTACCTGGCCAACTCCTTCCCTGGATTAAACTCATTGTCTGGCTCTTCAATGCCCGACAAAGGCTGCTATGCCCAAATAGAATAAAACTAAGAGCACACCCAGTTATGTGGATTGGAGCCACCTCAAGTTCAAGTTCTCTGTATCCTCCCCCACGGGGCAGCCTCAATTCCACCTCCCAGCCCCTTCTCCTCCTCCTCCTCCTCCTTCTCCTCCTCCTCCTCCTTCTCCTCATCCTCCTCCCTCAGGCTCCCTCACTTCCCCACAGTGGATAACCCTCCGTCTGGAAAGCTTACCTACTCCTCACTCACCTTCATCCCTTTCCCTCCATCTCAAGGATGAAGCTTACTCTACCGCCTCTGCGGGAGTCTTGCTTCATTCATAATTATCACTCTGGTCCAACTGTTTCCTCTTTCTTTCTCAGTTGATTGTTTCCCTTCGCAGAGACGCGTCTGGATTCCCCAGTCCCTCCCGGCCCATTTCTTGGGCTGACAGCCCTTACATACAGCTGGTCCCTGGGTTCCTTTCAAAGCTCTCTTCTTTCACCATGCTCTGTACTTGCCTTGGGTGCTGTACTCACCCTGCAACAGTCAGCGTGCGATCAAGACACAGAGCCACACCAGTCATTTTAAAAGCAAGAAATTAATGTAAAGAATTGTTCGCTAGGCAGAGAGCTATTAGCTACGTAGCTGAACAGGTGTAAAAGGAACTAGAAGGTTTGGCGAAGGTGGCACCCACAGGAAGCAACACCACCTCAAGGGCTGAAGGAACAAAGGAAGAGGTTGGAGTTATTGAGACTGGACCTTAGGGGAGAACTGCCATGGGTGGGGCCCAGATCTCAGGGAGGCAGGGTAAATGGGCACTGCTGGGTCTCTAGGTGTTAGGAAAATGCTCACTGGACCCCACAGTTGCTGCTGGAATCAACTGTAGCTGCTGGGGTGAAGAAGCGAGGCTGGTGGGGACTCCTCCAGCCTCCCTCTACTGGCAGAGCCTGAGACATGGTTTTAGGAGTCCCAGCTCCAGCATCTGAAAGTATTAGAGAGTGAATTTGGGTCGAGAGATAAAAATTGGCCCAACCCCACAGCCTACATCCCACCAGAGGACTGACAAGCATATCTTCCCAGCTTAAGCCTCCCTCTTGACCCCTAGATTCATTTAGCCAATATTTATTCGGTTGCCCCATAGTTATATCAAATTCAGTATTTTTAAATTGTTCTCATTAGCCTTAGCCGGCGTGGCTCAGTGGACAGGGCGTCAGCCTACAGACTGAAGAGTCCTGGTTCGATCCCAGTTAAGGACATACCCTGGGCGAGGTTGGGGCATGTGCAGGAGGCAACCCATCAATGTGTCTCTCACGTCCTTGTTTCTGTCTCTGTCTCTTCCTCTCCCTAAAAATGAATGGAAAAATATCCTGGGGTGAGGATCAACAGGAATAAAAACAAATGGCTCTCGTTATCCTTTTCTTTGTCCTTCCCAACCCTGTTCCCTTCTTCGACCCTGCTTTCCCCCAATGAATGAACACCATTATCGTGTGTGGATGAAACACGTAAGTGTTACTACCATTGATAACACTGTCCCCTAGTCTCCTCATTCAACCCTTTCAGAGTCCTTTTACTTCCAGTCAGTTCCCTCCTCTCCATCCCCACTGCCACGCTCTGAGGCTACACCCTTGTCATTTCTTACTGGATAAAGGGACCGTCTCCTAAACAGCCTCACTGTCTCACTAGTGACGACCGACCGACCGCCACACCTGGGCCCTGATTTCCTGCCAGGAATCCCTGTGTAAATAGTGTGGGTTTTTTTGAAATGCAAATCTTGTCACTCTGGTTTCTATACAGATGGCGATCTTTCTGACATGCAAATCTTGTCACCCTCATCTCTGCTCAAAATCCTTTAGTCACTTTCCTTAACCTTCAAAATTAAACGCTCTGTGGCCTGACTTAGCAAAAGCCTTAATTCTTTTTTTTTTAAATATATTTTTATGGATTTCAGAGAGGAAGGGAGAGGGAGAAAGAGATAGAAACATCAATGATGAGAAAGAATCATTGATTGGCTGCCTCCTACACCCCTTCTCCGCCACACACACACACAACATGGGCATGAGCCCTGACTGGGAATCCAACCATGATTTCCAGATTCATAGGTCAATGCTCAGCCCCTGAGCCATGCCTGTCAGGCGAAATCCTTAATTCTTACGTCTGCTTCTGCCGGACCCCCTTGCTCAATTCAACCAAAATGCAATGATCCGAGCTCCGGGCACCACTCAGCTCTCCTCACGCTTGCCCCCTTCCCCTTGCCGCTGCATATTTGTCCATCCCGTATCCCTTTCTCAGCGAATCTTCGCATTTTTCATTTCTGACCCTTCTCCTTTCTAACCTCTTTCTCACCTTCAGGACTGAGCACAAGTTCTGACTCGCAGGGGGATCCTGCCTCAGTCCCCAGTCTGTGAGTGTCTCTCCCCAACATCCTTGGTGGCGGGTCTTCTTGGTGGGACTGCTCAGTGGTTAGGCATGAGAGCTCTGGGGTTGTGTTCAAGTCTCAGTGCTTCACCTTGCTGTCTGTGTGACTCTGAGGAAGTTGTTTCAACTTACAACCCCTGGGCTCCCACAGGGGGGCTTGTAATAGTATCTTCTAAGGGGTATGTGAAGAGCAAATGAGAGATTTATAAAACAGCACCAGTTTTTATTTTATTTATTTTAAATTTTTTATTACTAAAAATATTACAAAGGGTAGTACATATGTCTTCTTTCCACCACCACCCCCTCCCCCTTAACCTTCCTCCAGCCTCCCCTACCCCAGCTTTTAATCATTCTTCTCAAAGGCTCTCACTTCTCTGGCTGTTGGTACGCGTGTGATTCTGAAGCCAGGACCCAGGGTGAGAGTATCCCACATTAGAAAACATTCTTCTGCTGAAACGCAACCACATTTCTTTTGGAAGGGCTGGGGGTGGACTCAAGTCTCCATTTTCTTAGGCACTAGACACAGGGGTCCTCAGACTTTTTAAACAGGGGGCCAGTTCACTGTCCCTCAGACCGTTGGAGGGCCGGACTATAGTTTAAAAAAACTATGAACACATTCTAAGCACACTGCGCATATCTTATTTTAAGCAGGACAGGCAGCGGCGGCAAAAACACCCGGCATGTGGCCCGCGGGCCGTAGTTTGAGGATGCCTGCGTGACTAGAGCCTTCTACGTCCTCGAGGAAAAGGAGCGAATGCTCCGCCAGCCCTGCACACGCTGGACTGAGTGAAAGTGAGTTTGGTGGGAACGCCATTAACTCCTTATGGGAAAGATGAAATTGGCCGGCACCCTGATGCTACCTTCAGTTCTGCTGGGGTCCTGACAGGGCTGGGAAGAGGTAGCCAATGAAGCATGAGCCGAGGTAGCATGGGCTCTTCCCCGGGACCAGCAAGCAGCAGGCCTCTGTTCTGCCTTGAGGCAAACTCTCCTTCTAAACATTCACTTGTGCTTTCCACCTGAGGTCCAGTAGGATCGTAAAACATACTATTCGGAAAGAGATTACCCCCCACACACACACTAATTCATTCTGCCACAGGCAGAGAAGAAAGAAAACCACTCACAAGCCAATAGCATGCAACTTCCCCAGGGAGCCTTCTGACCACCATGTGTGAAGCCCTCACGTTCAGCCCGGGGTGCACAGGGTTCCGGGAAGGTGCATGTGCAGAAGGAAGACACACTGATAGATTTTGTTTTTATTTTCTTCTCGCCAGACCTATCCTTGACTCTTCACAGATTTCCCAGCAGAAGAATCAGAATAGATGATAACATGAGAGAAAAATGTTCTACTGTCATTGGTGTTCTCGGGAGAGCCATTTGTGCGCTCATGGATAGGCCGCGGAGGGCCCCTGTTGTCTTGCGCAGTGGGTGGGGAGGTCATGCTGCTCCCTGGGAGCTGGGATGCAGTGAGCTCTGTCTTCTCGTCCTCTGGAGGATGCAGCTCATGTCCGGCCTCAGGCTGTCACCTCGGACGGCCTCACTGAGGCTGACCGAGTTACTAAGCACGTAAGCATCAGCTTGGCTGCGTGATGCCCTCTTGTGTCTCTCCAGGAGCGCTGGCTCTGCCGCTCCCGCCACTGGGCTGTGGGAATTACTAGGAAAAGTGTAGTAGGGATATCATGTGGGTTTTTTAATGTGACAAGCTTTTTAGCTTTGCTCAGAAAACCATTTCTCCTAGTGAAAAAACAAGAGGGCCTGAGTATGGGAAGAAAATTCTAAAATACTAGTGTCTCTAGGGGTACTTTTTTCCCAAGGAATTCAAGATCACAGCATGATTGTGCTCTCTGGGGATAGTTTGTTTTCTAATGTGTTTTGATTCATTTTAAAGAGTGGAAGAGACAGGGAGAGAGAGATAGAACCATCAATGATGAGAACCATCCATTAGCTGCCTCCTGCATGGGGGTCCCTCAGCCCAGCCTGTGCCCTCTCACAGTCTGGGACCCCTCGCTCCTTACTGCTCACCTACAGCGGAGGCAGGAGAGGCTCCTGCCACTGCTGCTGTGGTCGTCAGCCATGAGCCCAGCTCAGGGCTTCTAACTGAGCAGCGCTCCCCCTGTGGGAGTGCCCCCAGGGGGCAGCTCCTGCGTTGAGCGTCTGTCTCCTGGTGGTCAGTGCACATCATAGCAGCCAGTCGTTCTACTGTTTGGTCAATTGCATATTGGCCTTTTATTATATAGGACTAGAGGCTCAGTGCATGGATTCATGCACCAGTGGGGTCCCTCAGCCTGGTCTGTACCCTCTTGCAATCCAGGACCTCTCAGGGGATGTCAGACTGTCAGTTTCGGCCCAATCCCTGCAGGCTGACATCCTCTGAGGGATGTAGTAGTGCGTGAAGCAGCAGACAGCTGGGGAGGAGCACAAGCCCAGGCCAGGCACTGTGCTGCTCCTGCTCATCCTGGCCCCGCTGTGCCTGCCACTGCTCGGTAGCACTACCACAGAGGTGGGAGAGGCTTGCACTGCCACAGCTGCACTTGCCAGCCATGAGCCTGGCATCTGGCACCCGTCAGTCAGTTGAACAGCGCTCCTGCTGTGAGAGCACACTGACCACCAGGGGGAAGCTCCCGCATTGAGCATCTGATCCCTAGTGGTCAGTGTGCATCATAGCTGCCAGTCAACCAGTTGTTCAGTCATTTGGTCAATTAGGCTTTTATATATATACCAGGGGCCCGGTGCACAAAAATTTGTGCACTCAGGGGGTGGGGGTCCCTCAGCCTGGCCTGTGCCCTCTTGCAGTCTGGGTCACCTCGGTGGAGATGTCCACCTGCTGGCGTGCCTGGCCAGCCTGGATGAGGGGCTGAGGGCCATTTTCAGGCTGCCCACAGCCCCTTCAGGGTTTGTGCACTGGGGGGTGGGAGTGCTGGTGAATGCAGGCCTGGACGTTTCCCACTGGAGGGCCCACGATCACACACGCCTGGTGGGCCCACACCGCTGAGGGGACACACCTGGCGCAGAGCTGGGTGGCGAGCCAGGGGCGGACGCTGGTGCAGGATCCCTCGGTGGGGCCCTGCTGCTGAACAAACACACCCGGGGTGGAGCCGGGCAGCGGACTGGCTTCGGATTCTCCACACTGTGCAGCAGACGCTCCTGTATGCCCTGTGGAGGCCCCTGGGGGGCAGATGAAGGTAGCGGACCCTGAACGGGTGCTCCCACACACCCCCCGAGGAGGCCCCCGGGGCAGAGCCAGGCAGCAGACCCAGGACAGGCATTCCTGGACACCCCACGGAGGCCCCCAGGGCAGAGCCAGGCAGCAGACCCAGGTCAGGCGTTCCTGGACGCCCCGAGGAGGCCCCAGGGGGGCAGAGCCAGGAAGCGGACCCAGGATGGCTGCTCCTGCAAGCCCCATGGAGGATCCGCTCTCCCGCACACCTGGTGGAGGCCCCCGGGGGATGGAGCCAGGCAGTGGACCCAGGACGGGCGCTCCTGGATGCCCCGAGAAGGCCCCAGGCCGGACCCCACCCCACTGAGCTGACACACCTGGCACAGCTATGCCAGCCGCAGAGGCTCCCAGTGCAGAGCCGCCCTGCCAGCCTCCATCTTGGCTGGGTTAATTTGCATACAGCCGCTCTAGTTGGCTGGGAGGCGTGGCTTGGTTGGTGGGTATGGCTTAGGTGTATCGGGTAACGGTTGATTTGCATATTACTCTTTTATTATATTATATACTAGGGGCCGGTGCACAAAAACTTGTACACTCGGGGGGTCCCTCAGCCCAGCCTGTGCCCTCTCATAGTCTGGGACTCCTCGGGGGATGTCCACCTGCTGATGTGCCTGGCCAGCCTGGGTGAGGGGCTGATGGCTGTTTGCAGGCTGGCCAAGCCCCCCAGTGGGGACCCTCACCCCAATGGGGTGTGGCCAGCCTGGGTGAGGGGCTGAGGGCCGATTTCAGGCTGCCCACAGCTCTCATTGACCCAACGTCCCAGTGAGGCTGGCTGGAATCAGGTTTCTGGGGTTTATTTATCTTCTATAATTGAAACTTTGTTGCCTTGAGCAGAGGCTTAGCCAGCCTAGGCAGCCAGTTTCCTCCATTGCTGGTGCAATGGAAGCCTCCTGTTTGCTCTATCTCCGTGGCTGTTGGCCGCCATCTTGGCTGGGTTAATTTGCACACAGCCACTCTGATTGGCTGGTGGGCATGGCTTAG
>PVJC01001636.1:13005-90520 GCA_004026665.1 Murina feae | reverse complement strand
CCTGCAGGTCTGGGTCCTCCCCAACTGCCCTCCCCTGCAGGTCTGGGTCTCCCCCAACTGCCCTCCTCTGCCAGCTTGGTCCCCCCCAACTGTTCTCCCCTGCAGGCCTGGGTCCTCCCCAACTGCCCTCCTCTGCCAGCCTGGTGCCCCCCAACTGTCCTCCCCTGCAGGCCTGGGTCCCTCCCAACTGCGCTCCCTTGCTGGCCATCTTGTGGTGACCATCTTTGACCACATGAGGGCAGCCATCTTGTGATGGTCAATTTGCATATTACCCTTTTACTAGATAGGATTATTCCTACTCTCAGCCATAAATCTGATATGCTTGATGTGATCAAGCATAGTAGTGAAGGCAGCCAAATCAATATTCTTGGGATTGTTATTAATTGGGATTGGTTCTATTTTTCTTTACCTGTCTCCCTTACCCAAGAGGCTGGGCTGTTCTTTAAAGTTTACATGAAAAAGAGAATGCTTATCACCATCTTATAACAAGTACTAATATTTGTACAGCTTAAAAAGCATTTTCTTATAAAAATTAGTACATTAAGTAGGTATTTTTTCCTTTTACACAAAAAGAAACTGGGGCTCTTAGAAAATAAAATCACTTGCACAAGGTCTTGGTTACTGACAAAGCTATAAGACATCCAGGATCGCTGACAGACAATCCTGTGTTCTTTCCTGTGGTTATATGATGACTCAAAAGACCTATTTTATAAGCATTTCAAAAGTTACTGGAGTTCAAAAGGGGCAGAAAATGCACTTATTACTCACACTAGAAATGTAGTACAGAAAGAGGTATAAGAATAAAGAAATTTATACTAACAAAAGTGTAATATGCAAATCAACTGAACGACTGGACAGCAGAATGACTGTCTGGATGACCACGCTATGACATGCACTGGTGCCAGGCCAGCCAAGGCAGGTGTGATGCGATTGGTGGGGCCCCCCCGTCTGCCACTGTTCCACAATCACCCTTCAGAGGGAGGCCCAGGCCACCCTTTGTGGGGCGATCGATTGGGGAAGGCTCCGTGATTGATTGTCCCACAGAGGAGGCCTAGGCCACTGGCCAGCAATGCTGTGACGGGTGTACGGAGCCAGTTAGCAAGCACCCTGCAGAGGGAGGCCCAGGCCAGCCAAGCGATCGCACCCCATGCCTGTTGCCTGCAGAGGGAGGCGACCGGTGGTGGGGGTGGGGGAATAGTGCCACACAGATGGCAAGCAGTGGCAGCGGCTAGGGTGGGACCAGTTGCCGGCAACAGGGGGAAGGAAAGCCCTGTTAGGCCCTGATCACTGGCCAGGCCTAGGGGCCCTACCTGAGGAGTCTCAGATTACAAGAGGGCATAGGCTGGGTTGAGGGACAACCCCTCCCATTGCATGATTTCATACACCAGGCCTCTAGTACTACAGATAAGACTCTCAATCATCTGAAATTAAAAATTCACTTTATGAATTATTAACAATCCACTTTGCTATTTCTCTCTCTCTCTCTCTCTCTCTCTCTCTCTCTCTCCAGCAGAAAGAATGGTTAGGCATGAAAAACCAGGTATCACCTTTCTACAGAATTCATGAATAGGAGAGAAGGAGGTGAAGATTTGCTGCACAGATCTATTAGAAATTTGTTGATATTTATAGGTATTATGTAATCTAATCTATTTAAGAGACTAAGACACAGAATTAATATTCAAAAAGTTAGATATCTTTTAGAATAGCCAGCTAATGACTGCTTTTCTAATTCGGTTATATTTATAGTACTATTCTTTGCCTTCTTAACCAATAGTCATATATATGCCAAAGCAATCCACAGGTATCCCTATAAAAGATCCAAGTTAAGAATATCAGAGACATAGTGTTTGTGATAATAATGAGTCTAGGCACAGACAGATGAAACTCATTTTACTGGGGCAAAAGTCTGAAAACATCTGCTTCTATTTTGCAGACATGATATGAAAATAGAGCAATCAATGTATGTAAGTGAAAGACTATGCCTGATAATGGTGAAATTGGCCAAGCCTCATTTCACCACTGTACAGCATTTCAGGAAAGTTGTGAAACTAACCTCAGGAAAAAAGTACAGGAGCCTATAATTAAAACAAAATATAGTTCAATGAAGGTTTTCTAATTTTCTTTTCATTGCTCCCAATTACTAAGGGTTCTTTTCAAAATAGCTTATGTTTAAGCTAAAAGAGAAGGGACTCTCTTAACAGACCCACTGTATTCTCTTAGTGAAATGTATCTGTTGGGGAAGGCAGATTCATGTGTACAGTCTTTCAATCCTCTCTCAACTGCATAAGAACTGGCCTTGGGCCTGGAACATTTCCTTACCAAGAAATAATGAAAGTCATCACAGCGTGTGCTGAACTGGACACACTGTACAGGAATATCTTCCTGTTTTAGACTCAGTGTGTGCTCTTCTGCACTGGGCTTAAGTGTGTGTGTCATATGATACTTGGCCAACCCCACTACTGTATCTGTCTTCTGCTAGGAGAGGATAGGGTCCTTCTGCTATAGTACAAAGGGGATATGTGCAGGCCAACTGCCCGGAATGGTTCCAAGCACAGATGCCCAGGCAAGCCCAGCCAAGATCAGCTGACTTCAACCCACCTCACAGATGCGCGAGAAACAATACATAATACTTTTAAGCCTTAGAATCTTGAAACAGTTTGTTTTGGAAAAAAAACACACACAACAAAACTCACCAATACAAAAGCATTTTACACAACACTATGTTCTGTGGTAAATACCACTCTCATGAGACTATACCAAATAAAATGTATCATGTATGAATTTTGCTCTCGTAACTTTTATATTCTGCGTTCATGTAATTTGTGAACCAATTAAACTTCAGGATGGTATTCAGTCACTTTACATCACTTTAGCCACTGTAGATAAACTCAACTGATACAAAATAATACTGATAAGACCATGTTTAACATACTACCACTTTTTTTCTGTCATAGATCTATCACTAGCTTTTATTTCAATATGCTAATGTAATTAAATGCTTTCATCATCTGATTCTTAATCTTTGTGGTCATTAGAGACTACATTATTTGTGAACAAATCAAATCTAAACATTGATTAGTCTCATTTCTAGATTTGATGAAGCCTAAAAGACAATATGAATTAGTAAATCCTCATTGCAAAATATCGTAGACACACTGAAATAGGTAAAACAAATGTGGTTCTCAGTAAAAGGAGTCTCTTATTTCCTTAGGAAAGCTGAAACTTGTGACAGACATAGGAAAATGCCTTTTGGTAATTTGGGGATGTACAGAAAGGGAAATGACACCCAAGACACCACACTTTAAAATATCCCTACATTACACACACACACACACACACACACACACACACACACACACACACACAAACACCATGAATGGATGCATGGATAGAAGGGAAGAGCGAGAGAAGGTTAGGATATAGAAAGTGGCAAAGTACTTTTATTCTCATCCCAACAACCAAAACAAACCTGATAAACTACAAAATCATCGTTTTTTAAAACCTATGAGAGAGCTGAGGATGCACAAAGACGTAAATGAACTAAATTCCAGAGTGAATGAGCTCTTCATAGCAAAGGGGAGACGCGTGGCTGTTCTTATTTCTGCAGGGCAGAAGGAAGACAAAGGGTGGGGCTATGGATGGGCTAGAGAATACAGCCTGCCTTTTTTAAATTTAATTTAATTTAATTTAATTTAATTTAATTTTATTTTATTTTTATTTTGCCTTTTCACAGCTGCATGTTGGCTGAAGGAGGGCTGAGAATTCTGAGAGGCCCCACCCAGAGCAAGCCTGTCCTCGCCAATTTTTCCCAGGAGTCTCCACCAAGTCCTAGCGGTGGTATACGGAATGCAGAGGGTGGAACTGGAAAGTAGAGAGAAATTAATTTAAGCACTCTAGAGTTTCAGCTACCGCAGGCCAGGGATGACCAGGAGAGTGGAGAGACCTTTACAGAGTGTCAGGCAGCAGCAGGGGGAAAAAGATCTCCCAAGGCACAAAAGGCCACGGGCAAGACTGAGAACAGAGAACTCGCCAGTGGCCTAAAGATCTGGCCTCTAGGCTACAGCCAAGCCAGACCTCTTAGTCTCAAAGGTGTGTGTCCCTCCACGCATCATATTAATAGTTTAGGCAAAAAAACAAGTGAAGAACAAAGTGACAAATGACATAGGGATAAAGAAAAAGGTAGCCCTATCTGTCCCCTTTAAAAAGCTTTGCTAAGTGGTACTATCAAGCAAATCCCACTTGCATTTCATTGGCCAGAACTAGGGCATGTGACCATCTCCAGCTACAAGAGAGTCTAGGAAGGTGTGTCTCCTTAGCTGGGCTCTCTGCTACCCTCACCAAAATTCTGCTGAAGGAAGAAGAGAAAAATGGATAAGCAGTGAGCAGTGTTTGGCACAAAAAGAAACATAAAATATTGCCCAACTTTTCTGTTAGGTTGCACTCCAACTGCTAAGAGACACCTTGCATGCCTATAAGATAGACAATTTTCTCTTTGGTAAGCAGTTCATATGTGTTAGTAATAATGTAGGCTTCGATACATCTTCTACTTGAAAGGATGTTCCTGGCATAATCTAATTTGGGGAGTAAACTTAAAACACAGATAGCAATTTTGGAACTTTACCTAAATTCATTACATACCAAATGGCTCCCAGGAGTCTCTACAAATGGTTGGCATTTTATCTACTGCGTATATCAACACCAGTGAAAGCAGGCACACTTGTTACAAATCCAAGTAGCAGAAGAACAAACACCTGCACATGTGCAATATTCTAGATGCTTACTAGGAATGGTAGGATAAACCAGTTGTTACTTTCCTTCCTGCCCAAATATTTTCTAAATATTAAGCTATTTGTTATTGCAAAGAGGTAACAAAATTCACAGAACGAAGCATTTACAATTGGCTACTATATTCATGACAGATGGCTACATTTATAATTATTAACAGTCTTGCTACCGCTGAATATAAAGCCCCAAAAAGCTACATAAATTACATGCTCAGTTGCCTTACTTCTAATTTCACTTAAGGGATCAAGAATTAATTTGATCTATTTTAAATATTTGCCAACAGGATGAATTCAACGACGTATGAAAGAATAATACTAAATTCACTGTCTCCTACTTCTTGCCACTGAACAATGTATCAGCTTGCTTTTCTACTGAAATAGCATAAAACTGATAGGACAGCTAATTTAAACAGTTGTTTGCACATTCAATATTTATAACCCGAATCTTGCATGACTGACTGGAAGCAGTGAGTTAGAAGGTTTAGCTCAGCTGCTGCCTGAAGTGATGGATGGCCTCGAAGAATTTCTTGTTCACTGACCAGATCAATCACATAACAGAATAATAAAAAAAATAAGATCAGCCTTAAACTAAATTCCCAACATTTCCATCTGTATGCAAAACTGTTGCAGGAAATGTATCATAAAATATAATGTGAAGCTACTTAAAAATAATAAAAACCCACCAGAGAGGCTGCAGAATACAAATAAAAAAGATAGGGTGACTGGATGATATTCTACATTTTAACTGAATATTAACTGAAACTTTATTATATCTATAATCCAAAAGTGTTGTCAATTTATAGTGATATTTTGATTGAGCTCAGACTCACATGTAAAAGGGTTTACAAATCATTGAAAGGGCTGCAATTTTTTTGGCAGTATTTGCAGCTGAATTTTATTGAATCAAACTAAAAGGTAGTGTTGTAGCAATTATAAACTGCTGTTTTTAATTATCCCAATGTCTGTTCTAAAAAATGAGTCTGTTAAGAAGTGAACAAACATCTTGTGCTTCAAATTACTGTAATTCACTCATTAGTGGTTAACCCCCAAGCATCTGCACTAATGGGAAACGCAGTAGTCCTGCATATGGACCACAGCTGGTGAGGCCCTCCTTAATGTGTGATGAACAGGTTCCATTGGTTTGTGAGAGTCCACTGTGAGCATCTCTTCCCAGTTCCTCATTCAGTGATGTCAGCCGGTAGCGTGAAAGTAGCCATTACACCACAGAAATTAGCAAATGCTAAAAATCAGGGCTCCTCAATATCTACCCTCCACCCCAGAGCTAACTGGTGAACACTCACTAGCACAGGACAGTAGGAGATCTTGCCTGGCATTAGGGAGGGGGTGAGCTGGGATGCTGAGGGGACTGAGAGCTGAAGAGCATAAGGTCGAGGTCTTCCTCAGACCCTGGATAAAGTTAACATCCTTGGGTGTCTAAGGATGTGTGTGGGTAGCAACCAGGACTATAGAAATGACATTTACCGCTTCCTCAGGCCTTCACCTCCTCATCTTGAGTAAATTTAGCCTTTCTAGGAAAAGTGGGAGGAAAAAAGAGGAGCAACTGTGGAGAATTACAAGAAATGAGAAGGAGGAGAAGAAGGAAGAAGGAAAAGGAAAAATTAAGAAGTAGAAGACAAACGGCAAGAATAAAGAAAGCGGAAGAGGAAAGAGAAGGCAAAGAGAAGCTAGGGGAAAAGGGGGAAGGAGGGGAAGAGAGAGGAGAAACCAGATGGAGGGAAAGGGGAGGAATAAAGGTCAAGAAAGAGAAGAAGAAAGCGGATGGAGGTGGGAAGGAAGAGGAGACTTCTGCACATAGGCAGAAAACTGACCAAGAAATGCTGGTAGATGGTGGTCTCTCGGGGATAAACTGGCGGCTCTGGAGCTGGTGACAGTAACCTTTCGGTTGCTCAAGTCTCTTCTACTCTTCAGAGGCCAGAGATTAGGGGTCTTTTTTGAAGCACTGCGTGAGGCGACTAGGCCATGTTTCCACATTTGAGCAGTACCAATGTGTGCAGCTGAAACAAACGCCAGAAGCCCCTGGTTCTGACCACCTGTGCGTTTTCAGGAATCCCCAAGCAGTGGCTTTCAGACTTCAGTGCCAGTATCACACAGAGGACTAGTTAAACCAGGAACTGCGGGGCCCTGTCCCCACTTTCCCTACCTGCACTTCAGGAGAGGGGCCCTGGAATTTCCAGGTCTCACCATTCCCAGATTGTTGATGCTGCTGGTGTAAAACAGTGCCTTAGCAAAATAAGAACTTCTTGGAAATTATCACAACCCAAACCTTAAGGTAGTGAGCATCTTAGCAAGAATTCAACGAGAGAAACAGGCTAACAAGGAGGGGCAGGAGTCCTGGGACAGAAGAAAGGCATCACAGGCCATTTTTTCCTGATTGTGCCCTGAGCTGGCTGTGGCAAAACTGTTTCTCTTGCAGCCAATGCTGGAGTCTGAATCACGCCCTGAAATCCCTGAACCTTCAGGACTAGCTCTTCTTAAACTACTTATATATGAATGAGCACAACTGAACTGAACAGGAATGAATGCCTGGCCCTAACTCAATCATATTATGTCACTAGGTACTCTGAAATTGCCTGGTGGAGCTGGAAATGAAGCAGAAACATAAAAAGCTGAGATGAAAGAGTGTGCACTTAAGGTTTCTTAGCGCTGGCTTCCACACCCAGCTGGGCTACTGTCCCTGGGCTACACATGACACCCAACATACGTGCATCTGATGGCCATACTGTGTGTTAATTCACTCAGGTTGGTGTGGTTAACTAAAATCAGTCCAAATCAGTATCCCGTCGCCACCACCGCAACTATACTACTGAAAATGAGCTGGTGTGCATTTGGGCACATGTGACATGTATTGCCAATTCTTTAACCTTTCTTAGTAGCGTCTGCCAAGTTGATGAGAAAACAAAGAACCCTTATACTCATTTCTTCTTGTTGGGTGTTGAAAATGTTTTACACATACATCATTCTTACCATTTAAAAAATATCAGATAAAAATAGTAATAGCTATTACTATTTATCTGATTCCAGGAATTTTAATTTCTTGATGTCAAAAGTTAACAGAAAGCCCAACTCAAGCTAGCTCACTTAAAAAAATGGAAACTATGAAAGTAGCACAGACTTCAGGGTTGAATGACTTAGCTCAAGACAGTCATCAATGACCCAATTCCTTTCTTCTATTTCTCCCCTTCTGCCACCTGGGTCATTTTTATCCTCAGGGTCACAGGACGGGAGCCATATGGAAACAGAGCTTTAGTGCAGCATCCCAAACACTATGATGGGCTAGAGTAGCTCAGATTCTCACTCCTAGAAGAATAAATGTGGCTAACTGGCTTGTGCTGGTTGACCTATCAATCAAAGCCCACGCCAGGGACTATGTTGTGATCAGTTTTACTATAAGTACACAGGCTATTAGGTAGGAGGAGGTAATTTTAGGAAGAGAAAAATGCCACAAAATATGCCAGGCAGAGAACCAATAAATGTCTACCACACTTGTCCTACGTGTGTAATTAGTAAATAACCTTACAATTTACTCTATTTTGCAACCATTATAGTAAAAATTGGTTTAGGCCAGAATTATCATGCTAAACTAGTAAATAAAAGTTTGATGAAACCCAGATATTTCCACTATCAAAGTATGTTCCCAGAAATAACTTATTAAAGAAAAAAATAGTAACTTAACCATAAGGAAACCTGGCAAGCATCACCTTAACTAAGTGACCAAAGTTAACATCACCTAGAACATGCTGACATATGTGCCTCCTGATGAAATGCAATGAGAAGGACACAACATCTCCTTCATATTATTTCTGCCGAAAACATATAACCTGAATCTAATAAGGAAATATCAGACAAACTCAATCAAGGGGCATCCTATAAAATAACACCTAATGTGAAAGGCATAGAAAGGCTGAAAAACTATTCCAAATTAATAGAGACTAAAGACACATGAAAACTAAATGCAAAATGTAATCCTCGACCCAAAACTTAATTGCTACAAAGGACAGTAGATCTATACTATAGATAATAGTGCTGCGTCAACGTTTAATGATCTGATTTTTAAAATTGTACCATGGCTATGTAACGGAGTGGTTTTGTTCTTAGTAGATACACATTAAAGTATTTAGTAAAGGGGTATGAAGTCTGCAACTTTCTCTCATAGTTTTGGGGGGAAATGTATATGTACACACCCACATATGCATACACAGGAAAAAAAAAAGTAAAAGCAAATGTGCCAGAATGTTAGCTAGTAAATTTGGGTAAAAGGTTTATGACAGTTCTTTGTGCTATTTTTGCAACTTTTAAGTTTGAAATTATTTCAAAATAAAAAGGTAAAAATATTTAAAAATTAATTTTAGATTGCATGTCCCACATTTATCAAAGCATGAGGCATCACTGTTTTGCACTGTGTGCCATGTTTCATAAGGGCAAAAAAAGCTAACAACAAACCACAAAGTTTCCTTTTAACTTGTTTATTAGAAACTTAGTTGATTATTCTCGTAGAAGATGATTTGTCTTGGCCAAACTCTGTTGTTTCCTTCTGAACATACAGCCAAATTACATTTCCCAGCCTCCAATGTTGTTATGGGCAGTATATGAGCTCCGGCCAGAGGAATGTGATCTTAAATATCCTCCCATGGTTCTCTCTTCTCGTTTGCTGAACAGAAGCACAGAATCCAGCACAGCCCTCCAAGATGGAAGATGGAAGGAGCATGGGTCCCTACCACTGACTTGCAATGGATTGTGCTATGTGTAAGAAATGTACATTTACCGTGTCAAGCCCCTGAGATTGGGGGAGTGTCTCTTACAGCAGGTTAGCCTGACTAATAAAGTTACTTAACTTATAAAGTAGACAAACAGATAGCGACACTCTGGGAAAATCCACTCAGTGAGGATGCCATGTATTTGCTTCAGAATATACTTTAGAATAACAGTTCTCAAAGTGTGATAAGAACCCTTAGTTTTCAAAGAGTGGTTTGGGACTCCTAAGCGTTTCCAAGATGCTTTAAAGGGCTCTGAAGTCAACACGATTTTCAGAACAATAATAAGATATTATTTATCATTTTCACCTCATTCTCTCACTAGTATACAGTGGAATTTTCCAGAGGTGATATGATATATTATATCACAAGAGATTGGATATGGAGGCAGATATGAGAATGCACCTATCTTCTATTTAGCCAGATACCAAAGAGATTTAAAATAATGTAAAACAATGACACTCTTTGTCATTTTTGTTTTGTTTTGGAAAATAAAGATATTTTATGCTATAGTTAGAGGTATTTATGCTAACATGTAATGGAGGTTACTATTTCTAAATAATTAATATCTTTTATTTATTTATTTTTTAAAATATATTTTATTGATTTTTTTACAGAGAGGAAAGGAGAGGTATAGAGAGTTAGAAACATCGATCAGCTGCCTCCTGCACATCCCACACTGGGGATGTGCCCGCAACCAAGTTACATGCCCTTGACTGGAATCGAACCTGGGACCCTTCAGTCCACAGGTGGATGCTCTATCCACTGAGCCAACCCAGTAAGGGCAATTAATATCTTTTAAATTAGTTTTAATTTCTAATATGGTAACTACTGACAAATACAACCCACATAAACTAAAGCTCTTTGGGGCCTTTGATACATTTTAAAGAGTATAAAAGGGTCCTGAGACCAAAAAATATAAGAACTGCTGTTGTACAAGAAAGAGAGCATGAGTACACCCAGGAGTCACAACTTTTTATATAAAATAAGCCCATGTTGTCAAAATACATGATAGGATAGTGGGGGTATTAATTCATAGTATAGTGTCTATGATGTAATAGGTGCCTAATACATAATTGTTAAATTAATAAATTATACAACGGTGATGATTTACACATTTAAGAGTGCTGTGATAACAGATAATGTGTATGAGTTGGTGCATGTTACCAGTGTTCAAAATCATTCATTACCCTCTTTTGTGTAGGAGGTTTATACATCCCTGTTCCATTGACTGTAGGCTTAGTCATATGACTTGCATTAGCAATGGATGTAAGCAGAGTGACATATGCCACACATATCTGAGGAGAAACTTTAAATTCAATTGTGTGATTCTGCTCAGATCCTCGCTCTTCTGCCCTTGCCTGAAGAACAGCATGCCCCTGACAGGGCATGTATGTTCGATCCAGGTTCTGGAATGAGATGATACAGGCCGAAAACATAGTCAACCTAGAGCTAAAGCAGAGCTACAGTTCACCTAAAGCCCTCAGGTAATGTGAGACAGAAATAAATGAAATTGGTGTAAGCCACCTTACCACCTTGGCAAACAGAGTATAGAACAAGCCTAACATGTTGTAGATATTCAATAAACCTAAATGTTCAATGAACTTAACTAGTCAGTTATTATTTACCTAGAAAAGTAGTGAAGAATGGTGCCTTGGCTTAGTCCTTGGGTGACTACACAAAGCAGAGCCTACCCTGATTAACAACAGTTTGTACAGTACCGTTGAGAAAACTTTAGGATTTCAGGTAAATTAAGTGTAAAAACTAGGACAAGAGTGGTATCAAAGTAAATCTGACTATAATAAAAAATGTGGCTACTATGTACCCTTGAATGCCACTAGAGGGGCTCAGATATATCTGTAAAGGTTGTGGGCAGGTGACAAGTCTCCATACTTAAAGAGCAGTGCAGTGGTTATCAGTCCATCTGCCTACACCCCCTCTTCTCAGGGAATCTGCCCCAGCTTACCTCTGAGACCCAAACCAAAGACAGAGCAATACTAAGGCGAGGACCAATCTTGATTACTCTTTCAAATTTTTTGAACTTGATGATACACACAATGAACCTAATCAGATAGTGATGGATATTGGGAGTCTAAGACCATAGAGGAATGTGGCAGCTATGTTTGCCCACATGCACAATAACAAGCAATCAAAGAAAGCCGATCTATAGGATCAAACAGAATAATGGAACAGACTTGCAAACAGAATGACAGGGAATAGATGCCAGAAGCTGCTGTTATCAACTTCTGCAGTTGGGTTCCATAAGATCTCACGTTCTTCCGATATTTTACTTAGCATAATTTAAATAGCTTTCAGTCCCTAACAAACAATACTTAAAAGAAGTAATAGGTTTATTTTACTTAACTAATCCTGACCCCTAAATTTTAACTTATTTCTGGTAATTATTAGAAAGCAAGGGTAGTCCTGGGGAATAGAAATCTGGATTATGGGAATATAATTAACTTTCTAAAACTGAAAGTCCAAAGCACTTATAGAAATAATTTCACTTTAAAAAGTGTCAGAAACCATGATTATAAAACCATACTGCGTCTTGACCTTTTTCCAAATCAAACAGTAAAAGCAGCAAAGATATCAAGAAAAGGCGCTACAGGTCAGGAGCCCTAGATTTTGGTTTTTGCCCCTAAGAATCTTTGTGTTTTGAAAAATGTCACATCCCTTTTCTTGAGTTTTTTTCTATAAAAACAGGAACTGGATAAGATTTGTAGATTCCCTAAAACAATAGAGAATTGAGTGGCTAAAACATTTTAAAAGTTTATGCTAATAGATCAATTTCTAAAATATAGTGAATTTGTACATTTATTACAAATCATTGTGTTTATGGTGTATCAATATCATATGTGATTTTAAATAACACTAAGATATATTTTCTTTTTCAAGTTATAAATCAATGGCATTTAACCTTAAAAAAGAAAATGGTAATACCTGTCCATATGAAACAGAACGGCTGTTCTATTTACTACCAACAAGTGCAACCAACCTCCAACTAGACTGAGAATTTCAGATCACTGACCTAGTTTCAAACAGTTTATTGTAATAGCTGTGAAAGTATGAAATAGAGATAAAATGTAAGATCACTAATAAGCTCCAATAAAAAAGGGCAGAGTACTTGGTTTTCATTAAAGTTCTTTGGGAGTTCTAGGATGGGCTTATAATGCGTTTCCATCTAAGAGCTAAGGGTGGTGTTTCTTAGCTTCAGACCAGTCTTGAAAATATTTCCTTGCATATACTTTCATATCACTATTGTGAGAAATGATGGACTTTATTTCTCCTTACCTGAGTTCTGCCTTTCCTTGTTCTCTGAAATAGATACCATCCTGCCATGAGGTGTGGCTAAGAGAAATGCACTTTATACTCAGCAGGGCAAATAAAAGGTTAACTTAGGGCTCACATAGTTTTCCAGGAGCTATGGTTTGAGAAAAGAAAAGCTGGATACTTTCCTAATCCTGTTCACCTGCTCTTTGTTCATTCTTGTTTCTTGTTCTATTTTTTTTCTAAACAAAGAACCACTCTGACAGTATGTCAACATATTTCAGTACAATACAAGTATTCTTGAGGACCCTCCATGCACACAGGATTCTTCTAAGTGCTGTGGGGATTACAATGATGAATAAGACATCCATATCCTCAAAAGTAATCATGTAGACAAATATGGGAACACTGAGGAGAATCTTACAGCAACTAGAGGACATGGGGAGGATTTGTAAGGATATGCATTTGAGTTTGACCTTAGGGAATGATTAGGATTTCAAAAAATGGAAAGATGAGATTAGTTTGGATGAAAACTAAAGCCAAAGGCATAGTAGGCATCCTTAAACTATGGCCGGTGGGCCGCCCGCTGAGGACATTTATTCTGCCCGCGGGGTGTTTTTGCCGCCGCTGCCTGTCCTGCTTAAAATAAGGTATGTACAGTGTGCTAGGAATTTGTTCATAGTTTTTTTTTTTTAAACTATAGTCCGGCCCTCCAATGGTCTGAGGGACAGTGAACTGGCCCCCTGTTTAAAAAGTTTGAGGACCCCTGCATAAAAGGCTGCAGGGTTGAGAAACCATGCAAGTATCTATGGCAAGGGGTTGAAGTGGAATAAGAAATGGAGGGAGAGGTGTCAGATCACATCCAGAAAAGCCTGTGGTGCCTAGTGAACAGCAACTTTGTGGGACGTTTGGATGAAGAAGTTTGGGTTGCAGCAAATATGATGTGTGTGTTTTTCCCATGGACTTAGGCTGCCTAAGACTAAAATCTAAAACTGATACTGATGATTTCAAAAGTGAAAAACAGGTGTTAGAGTTCCTGGCAACAGAGAACTTAAATGCAGTTGAAATCTGCAATGCCAGCTTTATTTCATTATGTATAACTACCCAGTTTTTAAAAGAAAGTTGAACCATATCAGAGAATTTCAACCTTCTGAGGGAGCAATAATATCCTCTGTTCATATAAAACACACAAAGGTGTTCATCCTTAAATGCATATAAGATTGAAAAAAGGGAGGAGGGACTGTTCTGTTTAAAGTAACAGGAGTGACCCAGGACTATATAAAAACCAATGGATTAGATAATCTTAAATGTTCTTTCCAGCTAGCTTGAAAACTTCATTTCTATGAATAGAATTTCTAAATGTGAATATCACCAAGTTACCAATTTTAAACCACCCATATCTTGACTTCTTCCTGCAAAAGAAGTACACTATACCTCAAACTGAACCTGACTTACAGGAGTCTTAACAATTCAAGGAATTAGGAAGAAGAAAATGAACATTTACAGATCATGTGCTCTGTGCCAGCTGCTAGGTTAGGTCTCTGTAAACAATCTGAAGTCCAATGAACTCTTCTGCTGCCTACTGTAACATCTGGGCAGTGTCTTTTAGCAAATGGAGTTTACTAATTCAAAAGTCAGTGACAGCCTCATCAGGATCCAAATGCACTGGCCTCTGAAGATCTTCTGGCCTAAGTTAGGATAAAGAGATGGTTGTGGAGATACATAAATAATAGATCACCCTATATAGTAAAAGCCTAATATGCAAATCGACTGACTGGCAGAACGACCGGTTGCTATGATGCACACTGACCACCAGGGGGCAGATGCTCAATGCAACAGCTGCCCCCAGCCTGCAGGCCCCAGGTCAGCCATGGTGGGTGCCAGCGGGGGTCCACAAATGGCCCTGCTGGTCGCCCCACAGATCGTCCCTGATTGCTAGCCAGGCCTAGGGATTGTATCCATGCACAAATTTCATTTTGGGTCTCTAGTTATGTAATAAATGTCATAACAGACTTATGTATAAATGCTATAGGATATATTTGTGATTTACTATATATATTTCATTCCACCAAAGTCATTTCAGTGTGTTCAAATAAAGGTTCTATAATATTTGTACATCCAAGGAAGAAATTCCACAACTTATGAAAAAAATTAGGAATTTTAGAGATACCAACCCTCTCCATAGGGAGCTTCTCCTTATATTTATTACTGGCCAAAGTAATCAAAGCTAAATGACTGCACAAAGCTTCATGGTATACTGTAATTGCTAACTAGGAATTCTTCCTCAATATTAAATAGTTCTATAATATTCCATTAATGAAAATGTCCTAAATGATTATAAATTTTATAACGGGGACTATATGGGTCTCATGACATACATGTTATAATCTATTTTGAAGATGTTAAAAATTATTCTTAATTTATAAACTTAAAATAATTAACTTCCAGAATAAAAATAATATACAGTGAGAGTGAAGAACCAAACCAGAGGAAACATTTCTCCTGGCAATAAAAAGTGAGTTAGATATCAATGGCATCAAAGAAACATATCCTCCCAACTTTGCCATAGCAAAGAAGGGAGAGCATTTGGAAGATCAGATTGGCTGTGAGGTATCTTCAATCCCTGCTAGTGAAGAACATGGGCAACGGGAAACACAGAGGCCTGGTTTTTTTATGGCTACACTAGAGGCCCAATGCACAAAATTCATGCAAGGGTAGGCCTTCCTTCCCCCGGCTGTGGATACTGGCTTCTCTCGGCACCTGGGACCTGGGCTTCCCTCTGGCCACAGGCAGGCACCTGGAACTCAGGCTTCCCTCATAGCCCCAGCTTTGTCCGGAAGGTCATCCAGTCTAATTAGCATATTACATTTTTATTATTATAGATCTTTGGAAGTCTATCTGCTTTACCTATTTTGCTAGGTCCTATTTCTTTATAGCTAGCTTCAAAACTTCATTTCCATGAATAGAACATTCCTCTCTATTTGAGGTTCCACCCTTGGCCTGGTCTCCTGTAACTCCCTTCATACCAGTACTGTGAGGCCAGTAATTCCTAGAGTTGTCTTTTAAATAAGTTGTTAGCATTCATACCCAAACAATGCACCTCCTTCCAGACAGAGACCCTGTAGGCTCCCAATGAAAGGCTGTTTTACCATCTCTCTTCAGGGATGAGTACCATGAATATTTCACAGGGAAAGAGATATGCTCAAATTGTCTTAAAATGTTTCAGAAGCACAATTTAAAAATCAAATATCCCTGCATTCCTATCTATATTTAGGGATGTAAAATTAATATTTAGTTAACAGTTACTACTTGGCATTATCCAATTTAATCCCCATAATTATTCAATAATAAACAGGTGTAAATACCATCCCTGTTACACAGAGGAACCTGTGACACACAGAGAGTTCATCAACTTGCCCACGGTCTTCAAGCTAACACATGGCAGAGCCAATGACTTCTAGGCTTATCATCCAACCCACCACAGGATCCTGACTTGATAATGTATGAGGCAATCACTGAACTGCACAGTAATTAACAAATGTATGGCCTTTTATTATAATTTTGCAGAGTAAGAACACTTCCAAATATTTCTGTATGTGCAATTTTTCTTTTGCTAGCATTTTATTTTAGCTTTCAACTTGTATCAAGGTTATCTAAAGAATTTTTTAAGCCCTAACCAGTTTGGCTCAGTGGATAGAGCGTTGGCCTGCAGACTGAAAGGTCCCAGGTTCTATTCCGGTCAAGGGCATGTACCTTGGTTGCGGGCACATCCCCAGTTGGGGGTGTGCAGGAGGCAGCTGATCGATGTTTCTAACTGTCTATCCCTCTCCCTTCCTCTCTGTAAAAAATCAATAAAATACAATTTTTAAAAAAAGATAAAAAAATAATTTAGAAAAGTTAAATAAATGAACTAAAAACAAGGAAGAAGAGATTTCTCAAAGAACATCTATTCAAACAAGAATATTGCATCTGGTTTATATATGACCACATGTGTTATCTAAAACTTCTACATAAAATCTATTTTAAGGCATGCAAATTTAATATATTATGAAAGTCAGTGTGCAAAGCATATTAAAGTGCTTTTTACTAATGCATGTAACAAAATATACTGATTATGCAAGAACATTAATTGGATATAATTAAAATACTGAGATTTAAATACTGATGATTTTAAAAAGAAAAAATAGAAGTTGGAATTAGCCATGAAATGCATTCAAAATGCTAATGAAACTTGCAATGTCATTATCACTTTAGTATACAATATTTCTAGCTTAAAAAAGAGCAACCACTGGCCACTTTTGCTTAGTTCTATACACACAGTTTAGAGATATATTCACTCAGTGGCAAATGATTTCAATGGATAATATAATACATTGCACTTAGATAACATTTTTAAAAAATAAATAATTTAAGAGCTACATAGCAACCACTAGTTTCTTCAAAGGAAGGCATCAAAATGAAAGAAAGATAAAGTAAATTTTCCACAGGAAGAGCTGTGCTTGGTTAAATGTACACAACCTCAAAAGCTCTCACCAATATCATTCTGACCTAAAGATATCAAATTGAGGTGTTCCCTCGACTCTGCTGGCTAGCTTTAAAGTGGCTGAAGGAGATTGGTGACATGTGAAAAGACTGGGTGGGCAGCTGTGAGGCCATATTCACTTTTCTTGGCTTAAAGTTTCAAAGGAGTCTACTGTCTCTAAGATCACCGAAGAAGGGACAGTAGGAGCAGAATTCAAAAGGATAGGAGAATCTGAAATTTCTTTTAAACTTCTCTCCGGACTTCTTTGTCTAACTCACTAGTATCAATACAGAAAAGGTGATGTAAGAGTAATTTTCATTAAGTTACCTTAATGCTAAAGCTTACTTTTGTAGGATAGCTATATTTTAATTACTATTTTATGGAAATGGGGGAAAAAAGCTCTGGGGATCTCACATAAATATAAACCTCCTAAAATTTCTTAGGAAAAACCTAGTATCACCATTTTAACTCTGGCAATTAAAACTTTAAAAAAAAAAAAGTCATATTGCCATTTACTGAAGAGGCAACTGAGACAGAATTTAAGTGTCTGGCCCAAAGGCATATAATATTACTAGGAGACAGAGCAAAAGGATGAAACAAAAACTGGAATAAGTATTATAAATCCTAGATTGAATTCTAGGTTAAAATCATTACACTCTCTCTACTCAGATATACTTCAAGTTCAAAATATTGCAATAAAGAGATCACAAAGAATCAGTTAAAATTTGTAAGGACTAATGACCCTTTTAGGGGGTCTCTTTCTTTTTTAAGCATTTCCTTTATCAGATTTCAAATGCAAGTAGTACTTCAAACAGCTAAGGGTTCAACATGTGGACCGTTTTGGTAAAAATATTCCCTAGGATCCACAGGCTAGGGATCCCAATCTCTCCAAACAACATGATGCCCACCACTGGCTTTCGTAGTGTGTTCATCCCATATGTGAAAAAAGCACTGGCTGAGCTGAGTAAAAATGAGGACAATAATGTCAATTCTCTTCGAGGCATTAACATTACAAATCTCATAATTCACCAAGATCAAGACAAAATAAGGATAGAAAAAAGGAATTAATGTAGATCAACAATATTAGTAAAATGAATATAATTCCTGTCAAAAACTGTAATACACCGAAGTCCCTTAGTATGATTGGCAGTATCAAATTTAGCAAAATGGATTTCTATTTCAAGATGCACTTGATTTCTTTCCAAGAGCTGTGGTTCACGAAGCTTCTCCTGTGCACCAGATGTCTGCCTCCAGGCTCTGTAACACCTATCAACCCACACAGGGGAGCTGCTGGCTTCCCACTGCCATGATGCTGCAGTACAGAAGGGACCACAAAATGAAAGAATACTTAAAAAGTTGTTGTTTATTGAATCATTTAACTTCAGGTCAAACAGTAAGACACAGGTATACTAAAACATTTGGAAATGAAAATTGCAACTAATACTAAGAAATAAGCAAATCATAACATAAGGTTTATTTGTATAAAGCAGGGAGGAGATTTTCTTTTGTATGTTGACACCAAAAGAGAGAAATATGAGATAATTCTGTTACTGTGTTGCTACAGATATTGTTAGCACAGTGCTCCATTGGCTCTACATACAACATGTAATGGTTATTAAGCTCTGAAAGCACCTTACCCATAGGGGCAAGATTCTGAATGTTATATTTTTCAGATGTTAAAGGGAAAAAAAGGTCTCAGTATGAACAAAAATAAAGAATAAACAGAGAAGAAATAAAATTGATTCTTAGCTTTCATTTAAAAAAGAAAGTGTAATATGAGTATTGTCACATATGAGGTGAAAGTACTAAAATAAAAAAGATTTGGGTAAAATTCTTCCTTTAATTCTTAGGCACTTTTCTCTGAAAAGGGTAAAGATAGGACAGGAACATCTTAGAATGAAAGACCTTTCCTTCCTGGAACTCTAATCCTATATAATAAAGCAGTAAAATGCAAAATGACCCTCACTCCTTCATGCCATTACAAGATGGCTATGCCCACAAGCAGAGGCGGGGACCTGAGGTTGCGTAGCACCAGGCCACGGTGGGGGACCTGAGGCTGTGCCCCCCACCTGGTGTGGCTTGATGGGAGTGGGTCTGGCTGGGTCTAGATCTAGCCCAATGTGGGTGGAGCCGGTTAGGTCTGGATCTTGCAAGATTTTGAGGTGCACGCATGTGGGCAGGGACTTGACTCTGGATCCCGTGGCGTGCCCCACACTCTGACAGGAGGAAGATTTTCATATACATTTTACTAATTTTCTTTCATCTCTGACACTTCTATTACAGAGAAAGGGCAAAGAGCAATATTAAAATATTTCCTCTAATTAATTCCTTTTTAATATGCACAAACTTTGTGCACCAGGCCACTAGTAATACTATATTATGAGGAGCCCCTAAAAAAGATGCAGCAGGCTTTCATCTTGTACCAAAACTCAAACAAATTATATCTATTAGATATGCACCTACGTATAGTTAGAAAAATAATATTTACAAGTATGGCAGCATGGCACGGCGGTCCAGAGCACAGCTACTACGTCATCACTCTGTAGCCTTTTGGCTAAGTTAAAGTGTAGATTTAGATACAAGTTTGAATTCTGGCTCTAAGAGCTAGTGAGTAGGTCTATAATCTCTAACAGATTCCTTAACCTTTCTGGACTTCAGTTTCCTCAACTGTAAAACAGAGGCAGTAATTAATATTACCGCTTGTTTTAAAGATTAATTTAAATAAACAACTAAAATACTTAGAGCAAAGGCCAGTATCTAGTAACTACTTAACAAATGTTAGCCATTATATTTTATATAAATTTTCTCATTGAATTCTTATGACACTTCTGTGAGGTAGGTATTATTACTCTTATCCCATGGTTAAGGCGAGTTAAATAATTTCCTCCAAGTCCTACAGAGATAAAGAAGGATTTGACATTGGATCTGTCTAGTTTCAAGCCCATGCGCTTACTTCTACCTAATACTGCACATGTTCCCCATAGGTCTTGCTCTTATGTCATCATAGCATTTATCAAGAGGTATTTAATAGGCTTTCAACTGATCTTTCACCCTAAGAGTAAGCTATATTGGTTCTGTTTATCCATTTCTGTCCATTAGTCCCCTTCAGCTCCCTCATCCAGATTTGAAAGTTTCTGGATGAGGCATTGTTAGGTGCTGAAATATCATGATGGGTAGGCAGACAGGGTCCCAGTCTTCATGGAACAGAAAATCTACTAAAAAAGACAGATAATCAAGTAAAAATATAATTACAAACTGGTATTGTTGTAATAAAGGAAAAGAGCAGGGTGTTAGAAAAGAGCATAAGAGATGGAACTCATTTAGTTAAGGGAGACCAAGTAAGATCTCTCTGAAGAAGGGACACAAGCTGTGATGAGAAGGCTGAGTAGGAATAGGCAAGGCAAAGAAATGGGGATTTTTAAAAAAATCATCATTGGAGAACATGCTTAGAAAAAGGAAGGGGGAGAGAGAGAGTGAGAAACGTTGATGTGAAAAACATTGATCACATATGCCCTGAACGGAGGTACCAAAACCCAGGTAGGTCCCTGTCTTGACAATGCTCCAACCAACTGAGCCACTCCAGCTGGGCAAAGAAATGGGGATTTAAATCACTTGTGCATAGGACCTAAGATGAGACCTCACTGGAAGGGTGTGAGGAAGGGAAAGCCAGTGTGGCTGGAAAGGAGCCAGCATGGCTGCAAATGGTGATTGCAGGGCAGAGTGGTATGGGATGGGAAGGGAGAGGTGAGCGACCAGAGCACATAGGAGTCTCAAGGATTTGGAAGTTTATTTTCAGTGCGATGGGAATTACAGTTGCTTTTGTGATTACAGAAGCATCACTCTAGCTGCAATGTGGAAACTAGATTGGAAAAGGATAAGAGAAGAATCTGGGAAACTCACTGGGATTCTCTAACAGTAGATCAAGGGAAATGTGACAATTTAGGAAAAGGAGGGTGGCAGTAACCAGAGGTGGGGGGTGGAATATACAGATTCAAAGTAGATGGGCTCCCCCATGTCTAACACACTGCCTGACAATAACAGGAACTCAACCATTTGTTGTCTGATTCCTCAAGCAGGGCTGTTGCTGGTTCTGAGGCATCTGCTAACCCACAGATGCATGACCTCACCCTGAGCAGTTTAGTTATCCAGTGCACATGAGACCCATAGAAAGATGTTGGAGAAATTATTATTAAGTTAATAAGTCAGCTTGCAAGACTCCACTTACGAAAACCTCTTGATGTGTGAATGTGTCTTTGTAAAACAAAATGCCTCTTCCACTCTGACAATGGAAAATTTCAGAAGCCAGCTATCTTTTCGCTGTGTGACTTTCTAAGCTTGTGGGAGAAATGTATTATTTAAAATAGCCTGGGGGTATGCTGCCAGAAATACAGTAAAATACTAAAGGTGCTGAAAGTAAGTCTTTTCATTTAATAGAAAAAAAGCTATATTTAGACAAAATATACTCATTCTACTTCCTTACTTGTAAAAACATGGTCTCTGTCATTACTTCCTAAAACAGCAAAGTATTTTTATTACCTATTAGCAACAAATGCAAATGCAAAGTTAATATATTTTCTTATAATCTGATAAATTCACAAAGTCAGAACAGAGAGTGTCTTCCCTATGTCATTTAATAATTTTGACCTTATATCAGGTCAAAAAATATTCCTCTTGCTAAAACTGTAAAACAAACCATTTGGAAAATCCAAATGTCCATGTGGATATGAGAACAAGAGAATCTATGATTACAGTCAACTGCATTCAAAATGTACTCCTTAATCCCAACACCTCTGAAAATGTTTTCCCATCCTTACACAAGCCAACAGCATTAATAACAGGATAACAACGGAGTAGTCAGGCTTACTTACAGCTGCTCTCTTGCTAGGATTAAGATAAACCTAAGATACTTATCAATTTCTTAGAAATTAAAGCTTTATTATTATTAGATAAGTTAAAACAACATATTGCTTAGGCTAGAGTAGTAAATTCAAGTGCTTGGGGGCCACAAATAAAGCTTAATTTATTTTTAAAAAGAGTGCTCATCAGCAAAAAGTTCAGCCAAGTATCTTGCATACCTTTTATCAAAAGGCCACCTACCCACCAGTGTCCCCACCACTGCTTCTGAAGAATCTCAAAGTATAAGTGGTAGAGATGAGGAGAATAAGAGGGGCTGAAAGGGATTGCCATGCAAGGAACTTAGAAAGAGTCAGCATGGGACATGGTTCAGTGGTTGAGCATTGACCTATGAACAGGAGGTCTTGGTTGATTCCCAGTCAGGGCACCTGTCTGGGTTGCGGGCTCGATCCCCAGAGAGGGGTGTGCAGGAGGCAACTATCAAAGATTCTCTCTCATCGTTGATGTTCTATCTTTCTGACCTTCTCCCTTCCTCTCTGAAATCAATAAAAATATATTTAAAATATCTATTTATAATTTGCCTTTTTCTATTTGGTAGGAAGCTATTTCCTCTTTAAAAATAAAGCTTATATGGTATGCTCTGTTCAAGTAGAATGTCTTTAGAGTCTTAAAAATGTTCTTTCTACAGAACCAGAAAAGGATTCTTAAGAGCATCAAATAATGTTTTGGTCCTATCACTGTAAGAACTATTTTAAAGAATCTTAGTAACCAAGACAAACGATAATAGAAAACCTTAGAAATTCACTGAGGTTTAAAGTTGACCAACACAAAGGTACAAACTGTTCCATCTATCCTTTATCACAAATTGTTCCATCCATCCTTTACCACTCAAGAAAACAAGATTGTATATTATTAGCTAAAATTCATATTTTAGCAACATCTGCAAAAAGTGTTATTCTAATTCACATAAAGAGAAAAGAATAACCTCAAATTTATGTTATTTACATTTTATCAAGGAAGCTCCTCCTTTCTCTTAGTTTGTACCAGTGTTTCTAGTATAAAATTAACTTCATTATTAGGAAAAGCCACTTATTCCAGCCTGGAAAATAAAAGCCTAAGCTTAGATCTTGAACAGCTCTTAACTATAAAAGAAAAAATTTAAAAAATAGCATACTTTAAATGCAATGATATAATGAAAATATACAAATTTACAGGAAGTAGCAAAAGTAGATTTATAGCTGTGAGTACATGAAACAGAGTTTATTCTTATAGTATTATTTATTAATTAGTGTATTATTTTCCATATGAACTATAAACCTATTTTGCCCCACCTTGTATTAATTAAATCTTAAATAATATTCAATTCTATATGAGTGTACAAATCAAGTATCTTTATTCTGGAATTATCTCAGACAACAGCATAACTGAGTAATAGTTGTATATTCTCATTTTTGCTAAATAATCTGATTATAGAAAGGTCATTTAAATGAATACATTCTAAACCATATATATATAAACAGAAAGGACCAACATTTCTAAACTGAGCAACATTAAAACACGGTATTTTAATCAAATTTAAACCACACATAGTTTTAAATAGCAGACAGCATAAAACATAACATTGCCAACCCCCATTTGAACCAAAATTTCAAAATTTTGGATTATTTATTTCTTCAAGTTATAGGTTGTTTATTACCAAATTTATAATCCTTTGATATTTTCTTAAAACAGATTAAATTTGCTTCCTTCCCCCAGGGAAATGTCAGACTACAGTGATATCTAAGAAATATGATTAAATTAGTTTAATTACTTCATGTCAACTTGATAAGTCACTGCTCTTTAATGCAAAAACTGCCACTTATAATTAATGACTCTGTATTGCTTTAATTGATCAAATGTCTCATACATATAAAACATTGAAAGAAGTTCTGTATATCTTACAGCAATTCAGTGGAGAAGTCTTGTCCCAGGGGTATATAAATCTGAAGTACAAGAAACCTCTGGATCAGTCCAACTAGAATGAGAGGGGGAAAGGATACATTGACATATCCAAACCATTTATATGTACATATAAACAAACACAATCCAAGGCCACCAACAAGCTCAAGCTTTTAGTATTTCAGTAATAGAAAGAACTACAATAGCATTGCCCATGCATTACAACATTAGTATTAAAGCAAAACACTGATAAAAATAAAAACAAACTCTAACAACAAATGTTGTCTTTTAAAGTCTCATCTATAGGCTTGGTAAAATTTTTATGAAAATTAAAAAAAATTTTATTTCTATTTTTAATAGTTTAGGAGATAATGTGGAACACATAGAACTGCATTCAATACAGACATAAAAAAACTGAACTATAGATTCCCATCAAGGCAGCCATAAAAGTCTGGAGCAATTATTTTTATTCACTGACAGTTTTAAGTGTACTAAACAACTTAATAAAAAAAATAGACCAAGAAAAGCAATTCTCACTGAAGGTTTGATGAGCCATATCTAGTTTATATGGTTTTAAACATGGTGCCTACATTGAGATGGATGGAGAAACATATTTTCATTTATAATACCTTTTGTTAATTTAACACACTTTTAACTAATCTAATGCTCACAAATTAAGAACTGGTAACTTTTATTCCCCACCACCAGCTTCATCTATATTAAAAAACTAGGGGCCAGGTGCACAAAAATTTGTGCACTCGGGAGGTCCCTCAGCCCGGCCTATGCCCTCTCACAGTCTAGGACCCCTCGGGAGATGTCCACCTGCTGGCGTGCCTGGTCAGCCTGGGTGAGGGGCAGATGGCTGTTTGCAGGCTGGCCAAGCCCCCCAGTGTGGACCCTCACCCTATTGGGGTGTGGTCAGCCTGGATGACGACGGGCTGAGGGCTGTTTTCAGGCTACCCACAGCCCCTTCAGGTTTTGGGTCCCTACTGGGGTGCCTGGGCAGCCTGGGTGAGGAGTTGAGGGGCATTTTCAGGCTTCCCACAGTCCTTTCAGGTGTTGGGTCCCTACTGGGGTAGCTGGCCAGCCTGGGTGAGGGGCTGATGGCTGTTTGCAGGCTGGCCAAGCCCCCCAGTGGGATTCCTCACCCCAATGGGGTGTGGCCAGCTTGGGTGCCAGCCTGAGGGCTGTTTTCAGGCTTTTAGGCTGCCCACAGCTCCCATTGACACAATGTCCCAGCAAGGCTGGCTGGAAGCAGGTTTCTGGGGTTTATTTATCTTCTATAATTGATACTGTTCCTTTAAGCCGAGGCCTAGGCAGGTAACGAAGCCTCCTGTCTGCTTCAGCTCCGTGGCTTCTATAATTGAAAGAATGTTGCCTTAGTAGACTCTAGGCAGGCAGTTTCCTCCATCGCTGGTGCAATGGAAGCCTCCTGTTTGCTTCAGCTCCGAGGCTTCTATAATTGTAACAATGTTGCACCTATGTTGTTGCCTGAGTCTGGAGAAGCCCAGCCAGCTGGCAAATAGTTTACTCCTGGTGCAACGGAAGCTTCCTGCTTACTCCAGCTCCGTGACTGTCAGCCTCCATCTTGGCTGGGTTAATTTGCATACAGCCGCTCTGATTGGCTGGTGGGCATGGTTTAGGCATCCCGTAGAAATGGTCAATTTAAATATTACTCTTTTATTAGATTAGATATTTGGAAAAATATCAATCCCTTGGCACTTTTGATAGGTGAAGTCTGTAACTGCTTCAAAATCGATTAATTTCACATTACCTCTTCAGATTAATTCACTTAATTCCTTTCCTCTTAGGCTTTGAACTTCTGCTTAATCTCTCAATTATGATATGCTTATTGGATGTTTTAGTATCACTACTTCCCAAAACATAACTTTTAGGAACTTTTTTCCTGATGTGGGACTTTGGGTAGAATATGGAAATGTTTTAATTTATCTGACCTTTCTTACAAATCTCACAGTACAGGCTAATGCATGGATAAAAGAAGGCAATTGGTCTAAAATGCATGGTACTTTCTATTTATTCTAACTTAGTAGCCTTAACAAATATAAGTATTTTAAAGTAATAATACATGTTTATATAGTCTATATAAAGACCTGCTGGGTTATAATTCCAGGTAAACTGTTTAACAACATTTCTGAACAACCTGAAATTTAGTTTCTAAAAACTAAATATGCCCAATATTTTTAAATCAAACAAACAGGATAACTTTTGCTTAACACACTAAGTGGCCAGGTGGCTCAGTTGGTTAGAGCATTGTCCTGTACACCAAAAGGTTGTGGGTTTGATTCACAGGCAGGGCCCATACGGGAGGCAACTGACCGATGCTTCTCTCTCACGTTGATCTTTCTCTCTCTCCCCCTTTCTCTCTCTCTAAAAATCAATAAAAACATATCCTCAGGTGAGGATTAAAACAAAGAAACAAACAACAAAAACACAAAACTTATAAACTGACAGAGACTTATTTGTAGAGTAAGCAATATATAATAAAAATAGGGAATTACAGTCTCTGATCTTAGAAAATTCGTCAGGAACCAGATTCTACCATATTTATGAGAAAAGCCAGTAAGGCTGGATTACAAAACCAAAATAAGATACCAAAATGAGGCCAACTTAAATAAATCATAGTTAATCAATCTCTCTCTTGCTGATTGGCCCTTGGGTATTTTTTCACTGCACAAGGTCTCAGTAAATAGAGCTGAGGGAGCACCAGGATAAATGAAATGCAGTCTTTACAAAAGGTCCCTAATATATGTCACAAATCTCACTGAATCAGCACTGTTCTCTTCAAACACAAAGAGCTACACATACAGGGCATTTTTGTATGAACATTTTTAGATATGAAAGACACTTGCCCTCAAAAAAAGAAACCTCTATAATGCAACTTTCTCACATATAGAGAAGCCCTAGTTTCCGAAAGTCTTCACTTCTAAGATTAAAAGAAGTATGACAATACTATATGGTGATGATCTAACAAAGAAAAAAGCACTTTAATAACGTTTGAGATACATTGATCCTGTGTGTTAGAAAAGTTATATAAATTCTATAGTACTATTTTTTTCTAGTGGCCTAGTAAATTCAAATGGACTCTTCCATGTCTACATTATACTTAAAATTACTGTAAGTAATGCTGAATGTGGAAATGCTCAGTCAAAAAAAATGCCCATTATGCACATAAAATTCATAAAAATGTAGTCTTTTTATTGAAATAAATAGGTTTCTACAGTTTTATAATTTATTCTTGCCTGAGACGAACTACCTCTATTTTTTAAGGGGTCAGGTCCTTTTTTCTTTTGAATATTTTAGAAATAAATTTAACTGGTAAAATAGCATTCGATATTTACACACTGGTGTTCCATTGTTTCCTTATAGAAAATGACAGCTGTACACCTCATATACAAGGAGCTGGGACTAGTCATCCTTCAGGAGCGACCTGGTAAGTCATGCTGAAACTACTTGTTCCAATCACAGCCCTGGCATAAACAGCACTGACCTGTACCTCCCTACTTCAATACAGACGACAGGAAACAGTTATGCCTTCATTATGGGTTATTCCACATCCCTTGGGCAAATGAGAAAACCTGTCTGGGCTCTTTTACTTTTCATGTGTAAAACTGGATCAATAATTTAGATTTATCAATTATAGGCTTATTTATATGGATTAAATTATATCTATTTAATAAAGATTTATTGAACGTCTACTATGTGTAAGACAGTGCTGAAGTTTTTGTAGTGAGTAAGATAGACAAGGTCTCTGACCCCTTAGAATTTATTGTCTAGTTCCATGAAAGAGAAGGTCAGGGTGTTGTGAAAGCATATAATCATGGGTCCTTAGAGGGAAAGGAACAATGAATGAAGATTTTCTTGAAGAAATGACATTGGAATTCAGCTAGGAACACATTTTACAGGGAAAGGGAATATTCTATCATGTGACGAAAAAGGTGAATTTTAAAGCTTAACAGGCAGATAGGAAAGTCAGCAGGTGAAAAGCAGTAGGAGATAAGCATGGCAAATAGCTAGGAACGCAATCATTCAGGGCCTTGAAGGCCATGTAAAAGGTATATCCTAAAATCAATGGGAAGCCACTCATATATTCACTGATTTATTCAATAAAGTTACTGGATGTCTACTGCGATGCCAGACACTGTTTTAGGCGAACAAAAATAGACTAAATTTCTGTGCTGGTGGCAGTTACTTTCTGGTAATGGTGAGAAAAATAAATAAATAAATAAATAAATAGCACGTTAAATGGTAGTGAGAACTATTGAAGAAGCAGAGCATGGTAAAAACGATCAAAAGTTCGGGAAGGATCTAAAGCACAGGTCAGGGTTAAGGCCCGAAGAAGGGAAGTCTGGAAAAATGAAGCTCTAGGCAGTGGGTACAGCTTGAGCGCAGGTGCTAGCTAGGGTGATAAGGTACCAGGCTATGTTTGAAAACAGCAAGCAGACCTGTACAGCTGCAGCAGGGTGAACAAGGGAAAGAATTATAGGAGACAGGGTCAGGGAGTTAAGAGGGCACTAATCCTGCAGGGTCTATAGATCTTTGGTTTTTACTCAGAGAGAGATGGGACATTTTCAGCAGGAGAGTGCCTTACATTGACAAGTATCGCCCTAAAGTGACAACAGAAGGCAAGTCAGAAACAGGTAGGCCAATTAGAAGTCTACTGCAGTATGCCAAGCATGAGATAATAGTGACTTGGACCAGGGTGGTAGCGTTAGAGGGTGGCAAGAAGCAGTCAGAGAATGAATCTAACTTAAACACAGAAGCAACAAGATCTTCCTAATGGACTGAATTAAGAGGAAAAAAATCAAGCTAATTTAAGAGTTTTTGTTTGAACTATTGAAAAGACAAGTTACTAACAACTGCGATGGGGTTGTGTGCAAAGCTTGTCCAAGTGGAAATGTCAAGCAAGCAACTGAAAATACAAGTTGGGAGTTTGAGAGAGAGGTCTGAGCTGGAAATCTGAGCTGGAATAAGAGAGACATGGTATAATCAAGGGAGTAAATGTAAATGAGGGTCAGGGACTAGGTCCAGGTGCACTGCAACATTAAACTGGGTTAGGGAGAAGAGGAAGAACCATGAAAGGAAACTAAGAGGGAAGACCAGAGAATCAGGAAGAAAACTAGCAGTGGGCATCCTGGAAGATGAATGAAGAAACTATATCAAGGAGGAGGGTGTCAACCCGGTCAAATGCTGCTGAGATGATAAGCAAAATGAGGGCTGAGAACTGCCAACGGATTCAGGAGCACAGAAATCACCAGTGACTCTGACAAGAGCACTATCAGTAGAGTGGTAAGGTCAGTGACATTGAAACGTTTTAAACAGAGGTATTCATAATGAGATTTATTTTAAAAAGAATATCAAAGTGGGGGCAGGGGGAGTTTGGGAGAGCACCTCAGAAAGATGACTTCACCCTCCAGAGCAGCTGACACTTGGATTAACACAGGGCTTCAGGGATGCTGGTCCCCAGACATGCCACTGGGCTTGGGTGCCACAGGCAGAGAAAAAATGGTTTCAAAGCTGAGCCTCACACAGAAAGTCCCAGTCCCATAGGGGCATCCTATATAATAAAATCCTAATATGCAAATCGATCGAATGGCAGAACAACTGGTGAAAATGACCAGGGAAATGACTGGTTGCTATAATGTGCACTGACCACCAGTGGACAGATGCTCAATGCAGAAGCTGCCCTCAGCACGCAGGCCTCGGGCCAGCCAAGGCAGGTGCTAGGGAGGGCCCCCCAATTGCTCCACTGGGCATCCTGCAGAGGGAAACGACCAGAGGGAGGCGACTGGCAATGGTGGCGGGGGGTGGGGGCAGCAAGCAGGCGGCTCCAGGCTGGCCAAGGCAGGTACCAGGGGGCGCATGTGGGGGGTCCTCCCGATCATCCTGATGGTTGCCCCACAAATTGGCCTGATCATCAGCCAGGTCCAGGGACCCTATCCATGCACAAATTTCGTGCATCAGGCCTCTTGTCTATATAACAAGTGCCAGGGTGAAGAGCACCGTGGACTGACTTACCTGGCTAATAATTTACTTAAGTCTCCTTATCAAGGGAAGCTAGTTAAATTTAGAAATCGTAACCTAAATTGTTATAGTTTGTTTATGTGACAAATTTAACAAATTTATTAAACACCAACTATATACAATACACTAGACAGGAGTATAACATAGATGATGAAAGATTCCTACACTGGAGAAGTGCACAATCTAATAATTAATATCACTTTATGTGATAAGATGCTAAGTAAAAATAAATAAAACAAAACAAAACAAAAAAACTTTGACATATTGAGAGATACTCAAGTGTAATTCAGAAATAATACTATTAAAAATGAAAAGTTAAACATATTTAATTTCATTATTAAACTTCCTTTAGAAGCACCTAATATAGTAGAAAACACATAACGGTGTATCTAATTTCAAATCTGTATAAAGAAAGTGGATATTTACTCTTAAAATAGAAATATATAATGGTAATTGAACTAAATTTAGAAATGGTAATTGAAAGCCAATTCTCTATTCAAGGCATGCCATTTAATTTAAATTTAACCATAACAACTTCACACAGAAGGTCATTTTATACAAGCAAAAATAAATATAAAGCTGTTATCAAAAATTACAAATAATCTTAAAGGCATTAGTACAAAAATTACAAGTAATTAATCTTGCAGACTGTATAAACTGTTCCATTTGTTACAGTGTTGCACATCCTACAGAAGATCCAGATTAATTTTTAATTACAGGGCATTGTACAAAAAACACATTAAAAGATTCTTCCATTTCTTCCAATTAAAACTATCATCTTTCTATTTAAAAAGCAATTACAACAAGTTAAAAATTCCTTAAAATTTTTTTTAGATAAAAGTAGGAAAAGAGAGGTGGTAGAGGGATTAAGAAAAAACTAAAAAAAAAAAAAAAATAAGTTGGAAAGGGAGCTTGTCTTTAGACACTGAACCTTTGGTAGAGGAGGAATTTTTCAGAGCCAACTGAGAAAGGTTACAAGGAGTGGTTTGATTTTGTATGTACATTGATGCTGAAGGCATCACATGGAAGTATAGGCCCACAATAAGAAACTCACAACAGCCCTAGCTGGTTTGGCTCAGTGGATAGAGTGCTGAACTGCGGCCTGGAAGGTTCGATTCCAGTCAAGGGCACATGCTTGGGTTGTGGGCTCCATCCCCAGTAGGGGGCGTGCAGGAGGCAGCCAATCAATGATTCTCTCTCATCATTGATGTTTCTATCTCTCTCTCCCTCTTCCTTCCTCTCTGAAATCAATAAAAATACATTTAAAAAAAGAAAAAAACAACAAAAGAACACTGGATTATATTAAGTTATGTTTCTACAAATCAGCAAATCAAATGTATCTCTCTCACAAAGACAGTATCCTTAAAAAAGATGAAACATGTCTCCTGTAAGAATAATCTACAGTTTCAGACACATTTCCCTAGCTTATCTTAGTTTATCTCACTTATATGTATAAATTTTTGTAAATATGAAAAAAACTCTATTAAAAAAAAGGAACTGGCCCTGGCCAGTTTGGCTCAATGGATAGAACATAGGCCTGTGGACTGAAGGTTCCCAGGTTTGAGTCCAATCAAGGGCACATACCTGGGTTGCAGGCTCAATCTCTAGTAGGGGGCATGCAGGAGACAGCCGATCAATGATTCTCTCTCATCATCATTGATGTTTCTATCTCTCTCTCCTTCTCCCTTCCTCTTTGAAATCAATAAAAATATACTAAAAAAAGAAAAAGGAACTGTGAGGAAATCATGATTTGTAAAATTGTAGTAAATTAATAAAAGTTATTTTAACAATGATTATTCCTTCTCTTCAAGGTTCTGCTTTTTACTTTATTTTCGAAAGAAACACTGGCAAACCATTTTAAAGTTAATCATCTTCCATCTATAACTTCTATGGCTTGGCTTATGTCTCAGAACTCTAAAATATGCATATAGTAGCTTGAAATGGTAGATAAAGCACAGAGTCTATGCAAATTTAGAAAACGGAATTAAAATGAGAAAAATCAGGTACCAAGAACAACCTTTTCATAGTATCTGGTACACAGTAGTATTCAATCAATATTTTTAATGAATGAAGAAAGAAAGAAATGATGAATGTAAAAAATAACTGACTACTTATACTTACTAAATTACCTAAAATCTTTGGTTAAAACATAGGACAAAGTTGATGAAAATCTGAATAATCGATTTGAAAAATTCTATTTCTTAAATCACATCATTTTACTCAAAGCCTAATTTGGTGGTAAAGTCTCAAATTTTAACTCCAGTTTTGCCAATAATGGCTTATGATCCTAAATGTAGGTGATCTCTCAAGGTTTCTTCTGCTTTAGAATGCTGACTCTAATTTTCAAAATAAAAAAGAATTGAAATATACTCCTTGGGCTTTTGTTAAAGCATAAGTTAATATCTATATTTATTAGATATTAATATTTTTAAAGGTATATAAGTTGATATGTCACAAAATAGTGTCTTCTATTGTATTTTACATAATTGTTTTCTAACAAATTAATTTCCTATAATTTAGGAACTCCTGAGCTTATTTCAAAGCTTAGTCTTAACTACCTGATTTCTTGATAAGGAACCAACCTCAGTGCACTTATCTATAGAAGAGCTACAGTGAGGATTAAAAGAGTTAAATGTGAAATGCTTAAAAAGTCATATAGTAAATGCTCAATAAATACCATTACTATTACAACTAATGGTCATTAAATAATTTTTCAAATCTTAAAAATACTGGTAGATTTCTAGTAAATAGTGAAGCAGAATATTAAAAACAACAACAAAACACCTGGCATGTTACTTTCTAAATTAAAAAAAAAATATCCTATCAGGTTCATGTCAACAGATGCCAGTAAAAGTCAAACTAATGTATGTATGTAAGACTTAAATGCATAATTTCAAGCATCAAATGTTAAGTTTAAAGATTAAAAATCTTACTTACGGATTTGCTTATTCTCCTTTGGTAACTGAATTTTGTTTGTCTGGCTGCTGCCTTCCAGGACAAACACAAAACTTTTCACTTCTTTATCAAACTCCTATAGAACAAAAATGAAAACAGTGGTAATTGAAAAGTATTTTGTTTGGCTTCTATTATAAAACTAGAGGCCCAGTGCACAAAATTCGTACACAGGTTGGGTCCCTAGCGGCTGCCAGCCAGGACTCCCTTCCCCCTGCTGCCTGCCATCGCTGGCGGCCATGGTGGGGCTAGCTAGGGGGAGGGGCCTGAGGGTGGTTTGTCCCGCCACCTGGTTGAACTCCTGAATGAGGGGACAATTTGCATATTAGGCTTTTAGTATATAGGACTGGAGCTGAAAACTCACAAGAAACAAGTCCCAGATTCAAATGACTTAAAAGCAGACTTAGGCCTTGATACGCTTGCCCTAAGACTTGCTGGGAACTGGAATACAGAAGCCACACTAAGCCACTTGACAAATTCTCTATTATATCAAGTAGGCACTCTCCCTCCAAATGATAAAAAGTTCTCCAAGGTTAGGGATACTCAAGTAACTAATTTTGTGTTTCCTGAGCTTATTTCTCTTCCTCTCCTTCAAACTGTGTGTTTCTGTCTAGCAGCACAAGCTGACATCGCGTCCTGTTACAGTACAATAAATCATCTAACCTATGCTGCATCCAGTTTGAAAGGTCCCTGGTCTTTGGTCATGGCTCATACAGAATTAATCATTGCCTTTTTAAAAAAACTAGTGCTCCAACTTGAAGTTCCATATTATTTACTTAAAATCAGTACAAATTAAAGTGCTATAGTTAATTAAAGTGACCTAAAAAACTAAGGTTGGAGAAACAGAAAACAAACAAACAAACAAACAAACATGAATCAAGGTGGTAATGTAAACAGTTATATTTATGAACCAAATTCCTAATCTTTAAGTATAAAAGATCTTTTTCACATTAAAATAATTCACAGATCCTCCCACTCTCCCATTTTTTATTAAGAAACGCATTGCGGCCCTAACCAGTTTGGCTCAGTGGATAGAGCATCGGCCTGTGGACTAAAAGGTCCCGGGTTCAATTCTGGTCAAGGGCATGTAGCTTGGTTGCAGGCACATCCCCAGTAGGGGGTGCGCTGGAGGCAGGTGATCAATGTTTCTCTCTCATCGATGTTTCTAACTCTCTATCCATTTCCCTTCCTCTCTGCAAAAAAAAATCAATATATATATATAAAAAAGAAATTCATTGTGTCTAATAGCTGCTAAGAATTATATAACATTTTAATAAATTTATATTATATCCATCACCCATCACAATAGCATCTCCTATGTATTTGTGGGGGTTTTTAATCTTTATTTTTTATTTTTTAATAAATCTTTATGTTGAAAGTATGACATATGTTCCCCCTTTGCCCCCCCCCCCATTGACCCCTTCTAACCCACTCCAGCCCCCACTTCAGGTTTTCAACCACCCTACTGTCTGTGTCCATGGGTTATGTATATATGCATACAAGTTCTTTATTTCATCTCTTCCCACCCACCCACCCATCCACTTCCACCTTCCCTCTGAGATACATCAGTCTGTTCCATGCTTCTATGTCTCTGGATCTATTTTGTTCACCAGTTTATTTTGTTCATTAGATTCCACATATGAATGAGATCATGTGATATTTGTCTTTCTCCTGTGTATTTGAAATGAATATACATACATCTAATGTATTATTTATTCCACAAGTTGAACATACACGTAAAACCTTCCACCAGTTTACCAAAATCTTCAACGTGGTCTGTAAGTCCTTGTGTAGTCTGATTCCTGCGCAGTTTTTCCAACCCCATCTCCTACCTTGCATTCTCTCCTGTCTGGATCCTAGCCTTCATAGCCTTCTTGCAGTTTCCTAAAAATTCTAAACTCTCTTCTGACACAGGACTTCGTACATGCTTTTCCCTTTGCCTGAAATACTTTGCTTTTCACCAGCCCCACCCAGTGCCTAGTTAGCTCTTAGTGATCAAATGGCATTTCCTTGGGAAGGCCCTCCTAATTTCCCTGGTATATACCCTCACAGCATCATTTATCTCTCATTCATAGTAAGAGCTGTATAATTGTAAGCAAGTCGCTTACCCTCTCCATTCCTCAGTCTATAAAAGGGGCTAAGTGTAACTATCTCACAAGGCTATTGTACAGATTACATATGTAATGTACTTGATGCTATGCTTGGTAAATAGTCAGCACTCAATTAATAGTTTTAAAAAGTTACCCATAGAACTGAGTCCTTAGAAAGGCATTTTTCTCTCCAGGATACAGGAGCGAAGAGGAAAGAAAATAGGGATGGATATAGGTTTTTAGATCAAGTGGCAGCAAGCTGAGGTAGTTTCTACCTGATGGCATTGGTTTTTCCAATGAAATGGGGTGTGGTCTGGTGAGTGAGTGAGAAGGATCAATCTGGGTGTGGACTGGGGATGGGCATAGGGAGTTGGTGGTTGGAAACCTGAAGAAAATTGAGAAAATTATTTTAAATACTAGGAGGATTTTCTGGGATATTCAGAATAAATTTATAGCATCATCAATCTAAGAGGCTGTACATATTTTCTCCAAAGGTACCGAGAAGTCAGATGCAGACAGATAACTGGGAATTCAGAAAGGGTCAGTGTTTCCTAGGCAGATTAAAGGACAAGAAGCAAGGGCATTCAAAGTCTTGACTGGGCCGTGATTGAAATCATGGACTACGGATTCTGGGCTAGAGAGAAAAGGAAGTGAAGACAGAGAAAATACACTAAACATTGGAGAAAGTAAAATGTCCTAAAAATCTCAATTGGGTTGAAGAACAAGTATAGTGGGAATAAGTGGGCAAGCAGCTTTAAGAACTGAAGACTGGGGCCAGAAGGGATGTTGTGATATCTCACTTAGTAAATTTCAGAGTCCCTGCAGTTTATGGTGATGAGGTACAGGACATGGCAGAGGGCATGTATACCAAATTAGAGTGAGACAGGTCATTAGAAAATGAGGCCCTTGCCAGGAAGCTCAGTTGGTGTCATCCCCATACACCAAGGTTACAGGTTTGATCCCCAGTCAGGGCACATACAAGAATCAATCAATCGAGAGTATAAATAAGTAGATCAGCAAACATGTTTCTTTCTCCGTCTCTCTCTCTAAAAATCAATCAGTAAGTAAACAATTAAATAAAAATTAAAAGAAACTGAGAAGCTAAGGGTTTATTTCCCTCACAGATACTGAAGTTAGTTAAGACGGCAGGACGTGGTGTTCAGAGAAGAGCTGTGAGTTACATGCCTAAATCTTAAAAAGGGAGGAGTGCTGTCTGGGAGGACTGCAGCCCACAAGGTCATGAAAAGGTTTTGGGGTGAATGAATAGGAAAAGCAGACCTGAAATCTGACGGAGCCCTTTTTGTTAGGGACACTCACTCTCATTTCTTTCCAGGTTTTAGGTGGCTCTCATTTCTCACACTTACTTTCCAAATCACAGACGGACTTCCAAGGATCTTCCACTTTGCTCCAGGGTTTTTTCCCTGAGCACTAAATATTTCAACAAATGCACCTCCCTGGAAAACAAAAATGAAGTATTGACATTAAAGTGAAAGACAATGCTAGGGAGAAGGTACTACCCCATCACATAGCCTACAACCACTGTGCAGGCTTGTGTCAAGCAGCCCTGGGAGAAAACATGATCCTACTTTAGACCTAGATAGTACCCAGCAACAGCAGTTCTGATTTGAGTCACCTCTGATTAACAGAAATTTTAAGAAAATTTTTAAAGCAGGACAAACATTAAATGAATTGTGCCATACAACCTTATGATATCTTAGTGTAAGGTTCATTTATTTGACATGTATAGATCATGCTTAAAAAACATGCTATTCAACCCAGACTAATAAATTCTGATCATTATCTTTTTAGTCATACTGGCCTGAGCTCCAGTATCAGCTTTGCCATTCATTAACTACCTGACCTTGGAGTTACTTGTTTCTTCGCTTGTAAAATGGATTGTTGGATTATGCAGGATAGTAAATATAAACCATCAAGTATAATACCTTGCACATAGCAAAGCTCAACAGTGCCAGTAATAACTGTTCAAAAAAGGGCATGTTGATCATTTAGTCTGGTCCATAAATAAGTTTGGGAGGGAATGAAGAAAAGAATGATTCTTGTTTTGAGCATTCCTGTAAATCTTTTCATACAGAGTGGGCAAAAGAGGTTTATAGCTATTCATGTGGAAAATAATATAAAATTAATAATAATGCAAGAATAAATTATTTTGCATACCCACAACTGTAAATCTACTTGTGCCCTACCCTGTGTATTTAATACAAATTAATTTAGAGATTTATAAAATCTGTACAAGCCCCTGGCCAGAAGGTCAGTTGGTTAGAGCGCTGTCCAGATATGCCAAGGTTGTGGGTTCGAATCTTCATCAGGACACACACAAGAATCAACCAATGAATGTATGAATGAGTTGAGCAATGAGTCAATGTTTCTCTCTCTCACTCTCTCCCCTTCTTTCTATAAAAAAAAAAATCAACAAGAAAAATTTTCTTAATCTGTACAAGAAAAATAGAAAATCTTACCTACATATACACTATGTGTTCCCTCTTGTACACCTGAGAACATGGAAGGACATGCTCATGTAAATACATCACACGTTACTGAATTTCCATGTCCTTTAAATATGGAGAGGAATTAAACAAGATGATTATCTCTGAAGAAGAGTTTATTGCAAGAAATTGGGAATATGAAATAAAGACTAAATATGGTTTTTATGGATCGTATGAATAATAAGCAGTATATGAGCAAATCTGTCTGATTTTTGTAAAGAATTTCCAGCTTTTAATCTTCTCAATTATATATTTTTGTTTTTGAGTTTTAACACATAATCACTTAAGACATTTAATTTCTTTTTCCTTAGGCATTTTATGTGCAAACGATGTGTGGATAGAATTACTATAGCTTCTGGAGACAGGTCATATTTCATTATGAATTTTAAATGAGGCAGCTTTTACTTATTTATTTTAAGAAAAATCCTTATACCTTGATGAGATAAGAGAAAACTGCCACTCCCTCTTCTTTTTCTCCTGTTTTCCAAGTTTCCCACAGGAGTATGGTTTTTTTTAAACAATACATTTTACCTATATTAAATGAAACTCTCTAAAATCCTTCTAACGATTAGAATACAAGAAAACTGCAAAATACTCTTGGGGCACTCATAAGGCAGGTAGTGTTTGCTGAAAAGGTAGAAGCAGCAGAGAGTTGGAGACCAGTAGAGGGCTGTCTGGCAGGGGACCACAAAGTAGGACTAGAACGGAAAACAGATTGTAAATAGAGAGTGCAACCTCAAGTGGGGATCGGGAGGGGAGGGCTGGAGACCAGGGAGAAGGAAACGCAGGAAGGGAGATGCCGGCGAAGTGAGGAAGGCAGGCCAGGTGTAGAGATACGCAAGGATCCTCAGGGGGACTGAGGAAGATCCAGAATCAGTTTCTCCCGTTATCTTTGACCACTTGCATCAGCATGAACCGGGGGAGGGGGATGGAAAGGGGAGCGGGGTACAGTGGTTACAAAGGCAAATTTCACTGGCCCCTCTGGAGATTGATTCACTAGATCTGGGGTGAGGGTCAGCAACCCTGCAGTGTTTACAAGTCCATCCTAAGCGATCCTTCTATGCCCCATCGTTTAAGGGAGACTGAACCCGTGTCTGAGTACAGCCCAAGCTTCCCCCTTTCTTGGTGTGACCCATTCACGGCACATGCATCCCTTCCCTCTCCTAAAGAGCTCGCAGCACAGTGTGCATCAGTAGGGAGCACCCAAGGCGCACTGATGGGTCCTGGCTGGAGAGCCTGGCTCGGGTGTAAGATCTGTATGTTAATTAGAATCTCCGGGATCCCTTGCACCTTGGGAAGCACTGCGCTGCAGGCTGAACAGGGTCAGATCCTGCGTCCAGACGCTATAGTTGCTTTCTTTTTGGGTCAAGCCCGCTCATCCACTCATTTCTTCTTACCCCGACGGAAGACGGTATATGGGAGGCTGGGGACGCTCTGCCCTCATCCCAACCGGCGCTCCCTCACCCGAGAGGAGAAAGCTGTGTCTGCAGGCGGGTGACAGTTTGGGGTTACCTGGTACTCATTTTTGAACATTCCCGCAGAGGGGCCAGGGCTTGGGGGACACGGAGTTCAGGGCTTTCCAGGCGGCTGACGGTCGGCGGCAGGGAAGGGCTTCGTGGGCGGCCCCGGACTCGGCCAGGGTCTTCCCGGCCGCGGGTCAGCTCCACCTCGGGCGCCCGACCCGCACCATCTCGGTCCCGCCTCCGCGGAGCCCGAGGCGGGAGGGCGGCCTGGGCGGACCCTGGGAGTGATTGTGTGCGTAACCTACGAGACGGGGCGCCGGCGAGCACAGACAACCGCCCACTCGCCGGGAGAGGGAGGCACGCTCCGCGGGCGCTGCGCCCGGCGGCCGCCGGGTCCCAACCGGAAAAGGGCGCAGAGCGGCGCCAACTTTCCGGCCGCGCCCATTGGCTCTCAAGAGGCGCCTGCGCGTTGCGCTGTATGGGCTTCCCGCCGTCAGGCACGTGAGGCTACGTAGTGACGTAAGCGTTACCCAGGCAACCGAGGGAGTCTCTGAGAGTTTGTGGACCGCCCGGTCTGTGACGTGCGCCCTGCTGAGGTCACGGCCCGTGCCTGCGAAGAAGCTTAAACTCGGCCGGCTCTTCTGGAAACCTGTCAGCTGGGCTCTGTCTCCCCTCGTTGTAAACACTGAGAACTGGTAGGTTGCTGAAGGAAAGAGGCGTGGAATCATGGAAGCCTCACGTGGCCTTTGGTTCGACGGTTCCCAAACTCCGTGAGGCCGTAAGGCTTTTGGCGGCCCCTTGCATTGTTTTGGAAGGCCCAGGGAAGTGGGCGTTTGTATTCAAGACGAGCGCGTGTTACAAAGCCAAGGTTTTTTTGTTTTTGTTTTCTCAAAAGAATTATATTATTAAGCCAGGCTTTCTAAGTTTTTAACTCTGGTTACTTCACTTAGTTTCTGTGTCAGAACTGCTTTTACGAGGTAGACATTCTTGTCAGTTTTGGCCGAGGAACTGTGCCCCAGAAAGGGTAAAGTGGCTTGTCCAAGGTCACACGGCCAGGAAGTAATGGAGCTAGTGTGGGACTCATTTCTGAGGCTGTCCTCAAGGCTGAGTTAGGTCAGTGGCCTGGGGTTATTAATAAAATCAGCTACCACTCGTCAGGAGCCACTACAGGCCAGGTAGTTCACAGGTTCGCAGCTCCTGACGCAAGGGTTAGTTGAGAAGATTGAGGTTCTCAACCTTCCCGTTGAGATGACTGAGGTTCAGAGTTGATTAGGAATTTACTCGAGGCTGCAATGTTGACTTTACCTTATGGCTTAGTCTGATTCCAATTCACCCGAAAGTCTCAAATACGTGTTGTCCCTACCTACCATGTGCCAAGCACTTTGGGTCATGAACAGCGTGCAAAAACGCTATCTGGACTTGCTCCTTAGCAGGACCAGGAAGAGCAGCCAAGGAACAAACTTACTTGCACACTCCTCGCATACTAGATGCAGACACGATGGAGATGCAATATCCAGAATCCAGACTTCCTGATTGCTAGAGCTCGAACCTAGTTCCACAACAGTTTTTGGCAAGGCTCTGTGCTGGGGGTTTAAGGAATTATGGTTAATACACATAGTCTCTTATAAAACTTGTTACCTAATGGAGGGATATCTATTCATTTAACAGTAGATTCTTAGGAATGCAATATATTCTGGACACTATGCTAAGAGCTGGGGCATAGAGAAGGCCCCCATCTTCTTGGAGCTTACATATTAATAGGGTTAATAACAAGTGGATAAACAAGTAATTACAACTTGTGGTAAGTGCCATGAATCCAGTGATAGGAAATCACATTGGAAGGGTGTATTAGTTTCTTGTGATGGTTGTAACGGATTTCCACGAAGTGGGTGACTTAAAACAACAGAAATTCACAGTTCTGGAGACCAGAAGTCCAAAAGGAAGGTGTTAGCGGGGTGGCACTCCTTTTGGGGGCTCTCAAGGAGAATTTGCTCTTTGCCTCTTCCAGCGTCTGGTAGCTGTTGGTCTTCCTCGACCTGTGGCTGCATCTCTCCAATCTCTGCCTCCGTGGTCACACTGCCTGTTTGTTTTCTGTGTATGTCTTCTCTTCTGTGTGTCTTTTATAAGGACAGTTGTGATGACAGTTAGGGCCCACTTGCATAATTTAAGGCAAATTTCCTTACTGCAGGATCTTTAACTTAGTCACATCTGCAAAAACACTTGTTTTCAAATAGAGAAACATTCACAGGTTCCAGGGAATAAATATACATATCATTGAGACGATTATGGGAGGAGGACATGTCATTTCTTGGCCTAACCTAGCGGTTCTCAACCTGTGGGTTGCGACTCCTTTGGGGGTTGAACGACCCTTTCACAGGGGTCGCCTAAATACATCCTGCTTATCAGATATTTACATTACAGTTCATAACAGTAGCAAAATTACAGTTATGAAGTAGCAACAAAAATAATTTTATGGTTGGGGTCACCACCACATGAGGAACTGTATTAAAGGGTTGCAGCATTAGGAAGGTTGAGAACCACTGCCATAGCTGAAGAGAAACCTACAATTTTATCCTGTGTTATTTCCTTTCTGCCCCTTATCATTATCTGAATCTTATTCACTATCTGTCATCGGCAATTAGAAGATAAATTCCATGAGAGTAAGAACTTTTTCTGTGTTCATCATTATATCTCATCTCCAGTAATGTGTGGTACACAGTAGGAACCTTATAACAAATTTGTTGATTGAATTAAAGGCACCTTGTCCTTTCAAACTCACCATCCAAAACAGAACTCCAAACCTGGGCCTTTTCCATTCTTTCCATTCTTATTAATAACAACAGTGTCTCCTCTTCCTCACTCTGTATGGTGGGCAGTTTCTAAATCAGCCTCCATTGAGCTCCATCTTCTGGTATGCATGCCCCTATGTAATCTCCCCTGTGTGTGGACTGGACCTGGTGACACTTCTAATAAATACAAAGTGGCAAGAGTCCTGAGATGTCATTTCTAAGACTGATTTTCTTGCTTGCCTTCCTTCACCCACTTTATCTGATTTCCCTCCCCTTCTCTGTCCTCACTTTGAAGGAAGCAAGTTGATGTGTTGAGAGTAGCACCCTGGAGAGGTTCATGTAGCAAGGAAGTAATGTTCCTTGAGGACTTGAGGCCTGTCAGCAGCCACATTAGTAGGCTTGGAAGTGGATCCTTTCCTAACCAGGCCTTGAAGTGATTGCATCCCTAGTCAATCAACACTTTGACTGCAGTCTTATGATAATCAGTGCCTGAGTCAGAGGCACTCAACTAAATTGTACGTGATTCCTGACCCACAGAAATTATATTCATTGCATGCTGGTAAGTTTTAAGGTAATGTTTTAACACAACAATAGCTAACATACATACTTCCTGTTACACAATTCGTCGCCCAAACCTATTCATTTTATCTAAATACTCTAAAAATCGATCTATCTTTCCTCCACTGTAGTTTATACAGGCATCCCTTGGAGGTATTGTGGTTTTGGTTCCAGATCACCATAACAAAGTGATACTTGCTTATGGAGGGTCTTGCCTTCAATTTGTCAAAAATGCAGTTATTTGTGAAGCACAATGAAAGCTATGCCTGTATTCTGATTTACCTGTGATTTCTCTTCCCTGAGCTAATTTAATAGCCTCCTAATTCACACACCACTTTGGCTCTCTTCAGATCTATTGCAGTCACAGTCATCTTTATAGAACACAAATTCAATCATATTAGTCTCTTGCTTCTAACCTTTTCATGATTATAGAGCCTCTCTCTCTCTCTAGTTTCTTTGTACATTATTCAGTCCCCCTCATTTCAGTCACATTGAATTTTCTTTTAGTTCCTCATTTCTATCATGTTTGCTTTCACTGTAGGGCCTTTGCGCTGTTCTGCATGGATTACTTTTGCTTCCTTCTTTCTTTGGCTAAGACCCACTTGTCCTATAGTGTTTAGATCAAGGGTCCCTTTCTCAAGGATGCCTTCTTTGATCTCTCTGACTTTATCAGGCCCTCCTATTTATAGGTTTTCATAGCATCTTAATAGTTAGCATTACTGAAATAATAATGGAAATTTTATATGTATTTGTAATGTTGGCCATCTCTATGGTCTACATACAGTGTTTGGTATACTAGTTCAACTTGTGCCTGCTATAACAAAATAGTAACTGAGTGAATGATTGAAAGAAAAGATGAAGGATGAATATAGTCTTAAAAGACAGCCATAGACTTTGGTGTTGAGAAAACAAGAAGAAAGCAATTGAAAATACATTAAAGTAAAAGGTGAATTAATCACTTTAATTTATTGATAGAAAAACTAGTTACAGAGTTGCAATGATTAATCACAGTGTAGCAGTAAGTTTAATTACTCAGGTGTTTTTATTTTTAATCACTACTTATTTCCTTGAAAGAAAATCATTGTGTAAGGCCCAGTTGTCCAAGGGTTAGGTCATTCCCTACCTTCATAACTCCTCACAAGTTTAGGACACTTACAGTTGGATTTTTATTCAAGAGTATGGGATAAGGGCCTATTTAGGCAATGGGCAATTCTAAAGGCTGCGCAGCTCAGATAAAAATCCGTTTGTCTATGGTGAAAACTACCATTAACACTAACAGTGGTGGCTATACTGCAAAATAAGAATGTGCATGATTTTAACAATATGAATTCAAAACCGGAGATAGAAAGAGATCCAACGTTATATCAAACTAGAGGCTGGTGCACAGATTCGTGGCCTGTGGAGATTGAGCCAAACCGGCACTCCAACACCACCTGGCGCTCCTGCCTGCCACTCTTGCTTATCCTGTCTTTGCTGCGCCTGCCGTGGGCTCATGCCCAGTTAGTCCTGATGGAGAGAGGCTCACTGCACTCGCCAGCTGTGAGGCTTGCATCTGGCACTTGTCCAGAGGGGACTGAGGGGGGCCAGGACGTGATCAGCCCTCCAGGGAGGCAGTGGGATACCTGGTATCCGGTTCTGTCCCTCTGATGTTCACGCTGGTTGTCAGGAGCCACCTGGCAGCTGCTTTTTGTTTCTTCTTTGCAGAGCATCTAGGGAGGGGAAGCAGCCACAGTGCCTGAGGCCGACTTCCAGGAGGCCAACAGTGCTGTCAGGATTGTACCAGTGGCAACAGTCCATTGGTGCTTGGCTTATTCTCTGGAGATTGGACCTGCAGGACTCCTGGGGGAGTGAGTGACTGCAATTGGGCTGGTGGGCTACCAGGACAGGTTGGTCAGCTGAGTGACACTCCCACTGTGGGAGCACACTGACCACCAGGGGGCAGCTCTTGCATTGAGAGTCTGCCGCCTGACAGTCAGTGCACATCATAGTGACTGGTCTGGTAGTTTGGTCACTTAGGCTTTTATCTACTCTAATAAAAGCGTAATATTGAAATTGACCGTTTCTACAGGATGCCCAAGCCACGCCCATCAGCCAGTCAGAGTGGCTGTATGCAAATTAACTCAGCCAAAATGGAGGCTGGCAGTGGAACCGCGAAGGCAGGTGCGGTGCAGGCGACAGGGTGAGCCGGATGTTTGGGGCAGGTGGCAGGTGGTGTGTGTGAGGTGGGTGGGGCACGATGGGCGGGTGGCAGGCCTCAGGTTGGGTGGGTACAGGCCGAGCTGAGGTACCCCCTGAGTGCACAATATATTGTACACCGGGCTCCTAGTATATATATATAGATGCTTTTGTTGATTTGGTTGAATGCAAATTATGACTTCAAGAATGGCTACTAGGATGGCCCCCCCCCTCCCCCAAAAAGAGTCTGCTGCCCAAACAACTTTGCTTAAGCCAAGTTATTTATGTACATTATAAACAGCAGTAAAACAGTTTCTCTAATTACTACAATTTTTAAAGAAGTCAGTACATTTAGTAATTACATTAAATTGCTTAACTTAATTTGACAACATTAAGAATTAGTCACTTTACAAGCTTTAAAGTGTTTGTCTTTGTCCTACAAAGGAAGTAAACTGGTGGTGTATTAATAATATAAAAGGATATTGAATGGTATTTAAAATGGAATAGACTACAAACAGTTTTTAAAAGGTGGAGCCTTTGTATGCCAAGGTAGTCATTCAAGTAGATGATATTAAAAATTTGACAAAATAGCATCCTTTTGAATTAGTAATGTGCAGTGTTCACCACAATATAATTGTAATTTATGCTTTGGTTGCAGATTATAATCTAATCATTTGGCATAATAGGAAAAAAATAGGTTGGTTTGATCAAAATTTGTTTTTCTATATAATAATCAAAATGGTTAAAACTTGGAGGATCATATTATTCTTTTATTATGTCATGGAATAACTTTATAAATGGCAATAGTGTCACCTTGATAGAATAATTTTAAAACCATGCCTATTTAATAGTTTTAAGCCATTAAAGTTATTATTTTAAATTGAGAAAAATTAGTGATATCTGTGTCATCCATTTGACTACTGATTTGAGAGTGGTGATGTCTTTTTTTTTTAAGAAGGTATGTTATGGGAGAAGTTTTTGATTCTGTTTCTGTATTTTTTTCTTGAATGCTTCATTTACTTTTTTCCTCTTGTCTATGAGATTCTACAGAGACTTATTTCTGCCTGTAATTTTATATAACAAAATACTTCAAAATTTATTCATAAACTTGAAATTTCCAAAGTCAGCTATTACTTGAGGGTTTTCTCAACAGAAAAAAAGTTGTTCCAGTAGTTGAATATTTAGGTATGAATATTTTCCCAAATATAAGTTTTGTACCACATCCACTTAGTTTTAGAAAAATGAACATCTTTGAAAAGATTTAATGAAGTGAGTTGATATTTAATACCAATTTGTTTTTAAATGGTTTTCTTTTGTCAAAAAAGTTAATTAAGATTTAAGCAAGTATTCTTACATAACTTTCTCTAACCTAAAGATTGTGCTGATTTGTGATAAGAGAGCTTTAGAAAACTGGGTATCCACATGCAAAAGAATAAAGTTGGATCCTTAACTTAAACTACATAAAAAATTAACTCAAAATGGATCTAAGACCAAGACATAAACTTAAAACTACAAAACTTTATGATGAAATCATAGAGGAAAAACTCATGACATTGGATTTGACAATGATTTCTTGGATATGGCACAGAAAGTACATGCAACAAAAGTAAAAGAAGAGAAATTAGACTAGATCAAAATTTATTAAAACTTCTATTCATCATATGGAATGGGAAAATTATAGGGTTGGACAAAAGTAGGTTTAAAGTTGTTCCTATGGAAAATAATAAATACTTAGTAAATAATTATTTATTTAAATAATGAAAGAATAAACTCTTGTTTTATGTACTCATAATCTATAAACCTACTTTTGTCTCACTGTGTATTTGCAAGTCACATATCTGATAACATATGTATTCAGAATATAGAGAACTTCTACAACTCAACAACAGCAACAAAAACAATTACCCTTATTTTAAACATGAGCAAAAAACTTGAATAGACATTTCTCCAAAGAAAATTACAAATGGCCAATAAGCACACAAAAAGTTGGACATTAGGAATATGCAAATCAAAATATCAATGAAGTATTATCTCACACCCATTACGATGGCTATTATCAAAAAGAGAACAAGTGTTAATTAAGATGTGGAAAAATTCAAACTTTTATGCACTGTTGGTGGCAATGTAAAATGGTTCAGCAGGAATGAAAAACAGTACAGCAGTTGCACATAAATTTATATACAATTACAACTTTGGCATATACTAGTATATCCAAAGAGTTGAAAGGAGGGTCTCAAAAAGAGATATTTGTACAGCCATGTTCTTAGCAGCATTATTTACAACTAGGGGCCCAGTGAACGAAATTTGTGCACTGGGGGAGGGGGGTCCTCAGCCCAGCCTGCCCCCTCTCACATATTGGGAGCCCTCAGGGGGTGTGCTACTGAAGGCTTAGGACCGCTCCCTGCTCCCCCTGGGGAGCGGGCCTAAGCCACAGTCTGGCCTCCCTTTGTAGGAGTCAACAAGGCTAATCAGGGGAAGCCACCAGCCCCATCACCCCACTGCTGCAGCCACTGCCAGTCATCAACATGGACTCCAGTCCCTTGACCATGAAAAAATGACAACTTTCTTTAGGTATTTTCAAGATGTGTCTTTCATAGGATATGACATTTCTTTCTTTCTTTTTCTTTTTATCCTCATCTGAGGATATGTTTTCATTTATTTTTAGAGAATGTGGAAGAGAAGGGACAAACTGAGAACAATATTTTGGATGCTTCCTGCCTATGCCCTGGCCTGGGCCCCAGCCAGCGAGGAGCCTGCAACCTAGGTACATGCCCTTGGTCAGAAATGAACCCAGACCCTGCAGTCAGCAGGCTGAGGCATTATGCACTGAGCCAAACTGGCTAGGGCAGGATATGACATTTCTTAGCCCTCCAGCAGTGGACCTTCATTTTTTTTCTCCAAGAGTGTGGTGGAAAAACCCTAGATCACCTTTTTGATTACCCAAGTTACTGTATTTTCCTGCATATAACATGACTTTTTAACCCAGGAAAATCTTCTCAAAAGTTGGGGGTCGTCTTATATACCAGAAAATATGGTACTAAGAGTATTACCAGTGGCATACAGGGAGCTTAGCCAATGAGCGGTAAGAAAAGTGTTTCCTCTGTAGTTCACTCTGATTACTGGCTCCACCCTAACCCCTCCAATCCCAGCTCCACCCCTGCCCAGGCCTGTAACCTCTGGCTGAGGATGCAGGCCTGGGCAGGGTACCCCCAGACCCCTGGAATTGCCAGCACCTACCCTGCCCAGGCCTGCAGCCTCTGGCCAAGGCTGCAGGCCTGGGTAGGGAACCTCCAAATCCCTGCGATCACTGGCTCTGCTCCTACCCAGGCCTGCAGTCTCTGCCAGCCTGGGCAGAAGACCCCCAAGCCCCTCTGATCTCTGGCTCCGCCCCTGCCCCACTGCAGCCTCTGACCAAGGCTACAGGCCTGGGCAGGAGACCCCCAGACTCCTGCGATTGCAAGCTTCACCCCTGCCCCTCCGATCACCGGCTCTGCCCCTGCCCAGGCCTGAAGTCTCTGCCGGCCTGGGAAGAACACCCCCAAGCCCCTCTGATTGCCGGCTCCGCCCCTGCCCCACTGCAGCATTTGGCCAAGGCTTCAGGACTGGACAGGGGACTTCCAGACCCCTGCATTGCCAGCTCCACTAGTGCCTAGACCCCTGCGATTGCAGGCTCCACCCCTGCCCCTCTGATCGCTGGCTCTGTGGAGCCCAGACCCCTGCAATCTCTGGCCTTGCCTCTGCCCAGGCCTGGGGCCTCTGGCCCAGGCCTTATGCCTGGGTAGGGCATCGTCATACACCTCTGATCACCACCTCCGCCCCTGCCCATTCCTGAGGCCTCTAGTGGAGGCCTCTGGCTGGGCAGGGGACCCCAGCTTCCTCTGATGGTCTGTTCCGCCCCTTGGGCCCCCCACCTCCTCTACCACCTGCCTGGCTAATAGGCTTGACCACTTCAGTGGCAGGGCTGAGCTGGACTGGGCACTGCCATCTTGTGGCTATGAGGGCAGCCTTCTTTGTGATGGAGTAATGCCTAATTTACTCTTTTATTAGACAGGATAGCCAAAAGGGTAGGAGCAGCCTAAGTGTCCATGGATGAATGAATGAGTAAACTAAGTGTGGCATATGCAAACAATGAAATAGTATTCATTTTTAAAAAGGAAGGAAATTCTGACACATTCTACAAAATGGATGAAACGAGGATGACCACAGACCATGGTGAACCCAGCCTGTCCTCTTACCCTAGGGCCTTGGGAATGGAAATATCAGACCCACCTGTGGAAGCCATATTGCTAGGAGACAGCTCACCACTCCCTGTCCTACAGTGCCTACTCTCTGCATGTGTCATCAAGAGACAAGCTCACGGAAATGTCCTCATCTGCTTCAGTACATTTTGAGTAACTGGACCTTGCAGAATTTGTTAAAAAGCAGCCATGGTGGCTCAAGCTGTTTAGGCAGGCATCTGGACCCTCAGCTGAAAAGTAGAGCATGGCAACCCCATTGTTACTGGAGGTGTAACTGGATGGTGCACAGGTTTCATATTCCAGAAGGTTGGGAAATAGGCTGCAACAGCTGTCAGAGGAAGAATTTTTTATCCTTCAGTTTGTAGACCAAACTGGGTACATCAGAGTTGATTGGCAACAAGTAGAGAAGGACATAAAGAAAGCCAAGGAACAGTTGAAGATTTGTAAGAGCAACACCTATCTTTAGAGGAGATGCTGTCATTTGTGAAGAACAGTCTAGTGGTAGATGGATTTTTTAGAGGCTTTCTGCTTGGCATGGCATCCTAAAAAAGAGAAGGATGAACTGTGAGGACATTGTGCTAAGTTAAATAAGCCAGACACACACACACACACACACACACACAAACAACAAATACTATATGATTTCACATAGATGAGGTATCCAGAGCAGTCTAAACCATAGATTAAAAAAAAATAGAATGGCAGTTGACAGGGAATAGGTAGGGGAAGAAGAAATGGGAAGTGGTTCTTTAATGGATATAGAGTTTCCATTTTATAAGATGAAAAGGTTATTCTGGAGATTGTGCAACAATGTATATATAACAATACTGAACCATATACTTAAAAATGTTTAAGATGGCAAATTTTATGGTATGTGTTTTTTTACCATAATTTTTAAAAGTTTTATGGGAGGAGGGGCTCTAATCCTGTATAATAAAAGAGAAACATGCAAATTAACCATCTCTCCACCATGCTCAAGCCACACTCACCAGTCACGCCCACCAGCCAATCAGGAGTGAGCATGCAAATTAACCCAAGTGAGATGGCAAGTGGCTACAGAGCTGGAGCGAGCAGGAGGCTAGGGTTTGCCCCTGGAGGTGGAGGAAGCCAAGCTTCCCGCCTGCACAGGCCAGCCCTTGGCTCTGCTCAAGGCTATAAAGTTTCAGTTATAGGAGATAGATAAATCCCAGACACCTGCTTCCAGCTGGCCATCACCTCCACTAAAGAAGGTGCTGAAAAACAAAAGAAAAATAGGAGAGGCTGAGAGCCTGGTTCGCTGGGGGTGGGGGCAGCCTGAAAATGGCCCTCAGCCCTTCACCTAGGCTGGCCAGGCACCCCATTTGGGACCCCCACCCTGAGGGGATGTGGCCAGCCTGAAAACAGCCCTCAGCCCCTCACTCAGGCTGGCCAGCTACCCCATTAGGGATCCCCATCCTGAAGGGGATGTGGCCAGCCTGAAAACAGTCCTCAGCCCCTCACCTAGGCTGGCCAGGCACCCCAGTGGGACCCCTACCCTGTTCCAGGACACCCTTCAGGGCAAACCAGCCGGCTCCCACCCATGCACCAGGCCTGTATTCTATATAATAAAAGTGTAATATGCAAATTGACCCTAACAGCAGAACCACTGGGAATGACTGGTCACTGCAACACACAGACTACCAGGGTGCAGATGCTCAATGCAGGAGCTGCCCCCTCGTGGTCAGTGTGCTCCCACAGTGGGAGCTCTGCTCAGCCACAAGCCAGGCTGATGGCTGCCAGCACAGCAGTGGTGGCGGGAGCCTCTCCTGCCTCCTCAGCAGCACTAAGGATGTCCAGCTGCAGCTTAGACCTGCTCCCCACTGGCAAGTGGATATCCCCCAAGGCTTCCCAGGCTGCCAGAGGGATGTCTGACTGCCAGCTTAGGCCCAATTTCCTGGTGAGCAGGCCTAAGCCAGCAAATTGACATCCCTGAGGGGTCTCAGACTGTGAGAGGGCACAGGCCAGTCTGAGGGGCCCCCTCTCCCTCAGAGTGCACAGATTTTTGTGCACTGGGCCTCTAGTTAGTAAAATAAATGTCTAAAAAAGGCTCCTTAGAAATAGTTTGAGAAACACTGGTATGCAGTAATACTGTATATGTGTGTTTGTTTTAGTTGAACTATTTAAAATTAAGCTGCTGGCATTATGACACTTTACTGCTAAATACATGGTATAATAGCGTATATCTGCTAAGAACAAGGATAATTTCCTACATGCCATTATATACCATAACACTCCATGTATATTATACCTCCTTATCATTACCACACTCAAATTTAATATTGAACAAAAATATATTCTGACATAGTCTATATTCAGTTATAGTTCTAATAATTTTAGTTTTTTATTAAAATTTTTAAAATATATTTTTATTGACTTCAGAGAGGAAGGGAAAGGAAGAGAGAGATAGAAACATCAATGATGAGAGGGAAACATTGATTGGCTGCCTCCTGCATGCCCCAAACCTTGGGGACCGAGGTCAAAACCTTGGCATGTGCCCTTGACTGGAATCAGACCCAGGACCCTTCAGTCCACAGGCCGGCACTCTATCCACTAAGCCAAACCGGGTAGGACTAATTTTATTTTTCTATACAGAAACAATCAATGTTCATATTTCAAATTTAGTTGTAACAACTTTTAATCTCCTTTAGTCTAAAACAATTGGTTGTTTGTTTTTAACATCACCCAAGGATATGTATTGATTTTTAGAGAGGAAAATGGATAGAGAGAAACATTAATCAGTTGTTGCCCATACATGCCCTGACCAGGGATCAAATCTGCAACCCATGTATGTGCCCCAATTGGGAATTGAACCCACAGCCTTCCGGTGTTGTGAGTAAAGTTTTCTATTAACATTTTTAAATTTGTTTTTAAGCCATATGTTTGTTTTTAATTTGCTTTTAATGCTTAGTTTAGAAAACTTGAAAAATGCAAAAGAAAATAAAATCACTATAATTTTACCATATGGAAATGACCATTGTTAATATCCTTAAGCAATTTTCTATTATTGACAATCTAGTTAATCCAATTTTGCTATCTAAAATTTTTGTTATTGTAAATCACCTAGAAGTGAATGAACATTATTTCCCCCTCCAAATCTTTTCTCTATTTTTAAAATTATTTCTGTAGAGTTTCTAAAAATCAATTGTTTGAATAAAAGACTAAGTTTTCAATGATTGTTTCATATATTCTAATATTCTGTCTGAGACTTTATTTGGGTATATAGTACTCAAAAATTCCTTATCAAATGTAAATACTGTTGTTCCCACAGATTAAGCAAATTACTTTAAGGGCCCAGTAGAGACTGGTTGGCTATCCCCTTTCCATGCAGGTAGTGGAAAAGGCTTTAACGGCTTGACACAGGCTATGGTAAGGTTTTTTTGAAGTCAGGTATCCACAGGAATCCAGTCAACTGAGGGTAGGCAAAGAGGGGATAGTACAGAATTATAGGATCTAAACACAGCTATGAGGGAGATTTTATAAAGGTATGATATAGCAGGAAGAAATACTTGTCATTTATAGTATATGTAACACTGCATTTAAAAAAAAACTCTTCCTCAATGTGTTTATTTTTATATTTGACATGTAACATTCATTGAGGTATCATTCCCCCATGGTTTCTACCTCAGTGTAGGTGAAAATAATCTCCTATCTATGATGACTTGCACTCTACCCTCCATTATGGAGTTAGAGTAATCTTTCTAACATGTTCTTGTGCCTTCATTGCCTAATGCCCTTCAGTGATTCTTACTGCTACTAAGACAGACGCTTGGCTCACAAGCCCTATTTTGTGACCGGTTGAATGTGGAAGATAAGGGAAAGATCAAGTCACAGTTTATGGCTCAGGCAACTGGGTGAATGGTGGGGCTGTTCATGAGGAAGAGCAGATTATGAGCTAAATTTAGATGGATTAACATTTGAGTTGCTTGTGGGACATACAGTTGGAGTTATTGAATAGGCAGCTGGATGTATGGTTTTATAGCCCAGGATGGAGATATGGTTAGAGATATAGAATTGGGAGTTATCACAATGTGAGTGGTAATTAAGGACTGAGAATAGTGAAGGAGGAAAACTAGAGAGATTGTAAAGTAAGAAGAAAAGGCTTGGGCAGAAATGGCATGTAAGAGGTGGGTAAGGGATCAAAAGGGAACACTCAAAAAAGTAAGAGAAAGAGCACATGTATTTAGTAATTTTCACACCAATGGTGTAAAGAGTCAAGAAAAAGAAAGGTCAGTAAATGTCGGTGTTTCTAAGAAGTCAAGATAAAACTTGAAAAGTAACTCAGAGATCAACAGTGTTCTCTGAAAAATTACTTTTGTAGAACTGGTCACAGAGAAGCCATATTCCGGTAGATAAGGGAAAGAGTGGTTCTCAACCTGCGGGTTTCGACCCCTTTGGTGGTCGAATGACCCTTTCACAGGGGTCGCCTAAGACCATCCTGCATATCAGATATTTACGTTATGATCCATAACAGTAGCAACATTATAGTTATGAAGTAGCAATGAAAATAATTTTATGGTTGGGTTACAACATGAGGAGCTGTATTTAAAGGGTCAGAAGGTTGAGAACCACTGCAGTAGATTGAGGAATGATTAGCAAGTAAGAAAGCAATGACAGAAAGTGAAGACAATTTTCAAGAAAATTGATAGTGAAAGGGAACAGGAAAACTCCAATAGCTGGAGTGTTCAGCAGTTTACAGAGGATTTTTAATTATTATTTTATTGTAAGGGGAGAGACTTGGATTTTAAAGATACTTGTAAGAGGAAGAATAATCACTGAAAGGGGAGAAGTGAATGAGATTTAGAACATGGATGGCGGGATTATGCTTAGACAGGAGGAGGAGTATATGATCCATTTTAATGAAAAACATTGTATAATTCATAGGTAAACTAGCATGTGGACTCATTACATTTTCCTGTGGGATTATTTGGAATTTAATTTGATATTCTTGAATAAAATCTTAGTATGCAGGTTCTTTCAAAGGCTAAAATTATAATATACTCCCCCTTCCTCAAATAGGAACAAAAGCAAAATAAAATCTTTTGTATCAGAGCTTTAAATTAATGTGGTTTGACTGAGGGTTCCCAGGTTCCATTCTGGTCAGGAGCATGAGCCCAGATTGTGGGCTTCATCCCTTGTGGGGGGCATGTGAGGGGTGGGCAGTCAGTGGTTCTCTCTCATCATTGATGTTTCTGTCTCTTCCTCTCCTTTTCTTTCTGAAATACACACACATATATACATACACACACATATTCTCCTCACATGCTCACATCCACATTTACATATATATGTAAATGCATACATTTACATATATATGTATACATATATACATAAATATATATTTACATAAATATATGTATACATTTATACATATATTTATACATATACATTTACATACATTTATACATATACATTTATACATAATGTGGATGTGAGCATGTGAGGAGAATATAGAGTAAAAGATAAACCATTTATACATAATATACCAAATATTGAAACATATTCACTCAAAGCAAAATAATATCCTTTTTGCTACTCTGTCATCCAGTGGCTTTATTTTAAATATCTAAAATTACAAAGCAGGATTGTTTTTAAAATATGATTCAGATCCCTAGAAGTCTGAGTGATGCTGTGCTGCATTTTCTGGGGTGCATGATTAGAAATGCACAACCATCAGTACTGTCCTCTAAGATCTTTGGTGTGTTCCCAGTCCTAGAATTTCTCTGTTGGCCTGACAAGGTGCTAAAGATATTTTTCAAATGGATAATTATGAATAATGTACTCTTCTAAATTAAGACTAATTATAGCAATGTTTAGATAATGAAGTGGTTCTATTGAAAATAGAGCAAAAATTCAATCTCTATGTAATATTGCTTAGGGAATAGGCTACTTTCCAATTATGGGATTAAAATTAAGTTACTTGATACTTCTTTTAGCTTTTTAATTTTCTCTCTCCACTTCTTACCCCATTTGTTAATTTGTTTGTTTGGCTTGTTAGGGCTTTTTGAATCCTTTTATATGTAACAGTAATATTTCTTACTAATTCCTTCAGGCTAAGATGTAGACATGGGCAAATCTGTAGGAGTAGGAAGTAGATTGGTGGTTGTCTGGGATTGGGAGTGGGGACAGGGAGTGACTGCAAATGAGTAAGATGTTTCTTTTGGGAGTAACACAAATGTTCTAAAATTAGGTTGTGGAGAACTTATTGTCAAGATGGCAGTGTAGGTGAATATAGTACTCCCCTCCTCTCACAACCACGTCAGAATTACAACTAAACTACAGAACAACAATCATTCTGAACTACCGGAAATCTGGCTGAATGGAAATCCTATAATTAGGGAATTAAATAAGAAGCTATACTGAGACTAATAGGAGGGATAGAGACTCAGAACAGGCTAGTCCAACACCCACGTGTAGTGGATAAAATTTGAGAGGGATATCTCAGCTGTGGAGATCACTCCTGAGGAGCAAGGGATCCCAGCCCCACACCAGGCTTCTGAGCCCAGGGTTCCAGTGCCAGAAGGAGAAGTCCTCATAACTTCTGGCTGTAAAAACCAGTGGGAATTGAGGCTGAAGAAGATAAGAAGTCTGCTGGAGTCCCAGGGAATTCCTCTTAAAGGGCCTGTGCATGGACTCACTCCCTCTGAGCTCCAGCACTGAGGCAGCAGCTTAAAAAGCACCACAGATATAAGGGGAGGAACTGAATTGACCAGTATCAGGGCAAGAGGTAGGGGTAGGGAGTGGGGAGGGCTGGGTGGCTTTTTCCCAGACCAAAGTACTGACCTGACAGAGGTCATTGTTCCTTAGATGAGCCCTGCCCTCACAGAGCCAGCATATTTCTGGCACCATATCTCTGAGATCCATCAACCTGGCTAACACTGTTCACCTTGCCCTGGTAACTCCCCAAGGCCCCACCCCATCCAACATTTAGGGGCACCTGAGCTGTTTCCAGTGGCTCTTCCATGTGAATGGCCAATTTTGGCTCAAGCTTCAGGTTCTCCTTAAGTCTTTCAAATAGCAGCATTTGGCTTCAATGTGCCCCATACGTCTTGCTAAGTGGCCCAGGCCCAGCACTAGCAGCAGCCAGCCTTAGTTTGCAGCTTGGCCTCACCTGGGCACCTCCAAGCCCATCACAAGTAGCAACCATCTGAAGATAACTTTGTAGTCATGCTGGGTGGCCCTGGACAGAACACAGGTGGCAGCTGAACACAGGAGGTCCCAGAGTCAGCACACCCAGTGCACAGCTTTAGACCATGGCCAAAGCATCACTTCCCATCTACCTCTATAAGCAACACACTCAAGGGGAAGATTCAGTGGGCACCAGAGCCCTGCTGAAGTATGTTCTGCTCCCTGGGATGGGCCCCTGCACAACTGATCCTCCACAGCAGCCAGAGGTCCATGATTGGTGGTCTCAGCCAGTCCTTACAGCTCAGCAGCCTGGAAGTAACTATTGACATGCCAGCAGCAATCAGGGCTTAATTACAAGAAGAGTGTATACACAGCCTACATGGGGTGGGTGGGGATGTCACACCTCAAGTGCCAAGGTTGGGTAACGGGGAGGTTGTGGCACTGGCCCTATAGAATGCCTACTACATTAGCCCACTATACTAAGCCTGGGAGATGTAGCAGCTCTATCTACTACATAGAAATAAAATGAGACAAAGAAACATGTCCCAATTGAAAGGGCAGAATAAAACTCCAGAAAAAGAACTAAGCAAAATGGGACGAGCAAACTACTAGATGCAGATTTCAAAACACTTGTTATAAGGATGCTCAACGAACTTAGAACCTTCACAGCATAAAAAAGAACTAGTGAAAAATGAAGTATAATAACTAAAGTGAATAATTTGCAGGGAATCAACAGTAGAATAGATGAAGCTGAGAACCACAGAGGTTTGGAATATAAAAAAGCAAAAAACACCCAATTTGAACAGCAAAAAGAAAAAAAAAAGGAATCCCCCCCAAAAAATGAGGATAATGTAAGGAACCTCTGGGACAACTTCACACATACCAACATGCACATCATGGCAGTGCCATAAAGAGAAGAGAGCAAGAAATTAAAAATCTGCTCAATGAAATATTAGGTATATTGATTAATAATGTAAATTTTGTAATCAAAGAAGACACAATAATTTCAAGAGAAACATCAAAAGTGCTTTATTCAAAGTAATGTCCATCGCTAGCTACACATTTCCCCCACCTTTCAGGTAGTTTGTGGATACTGTCCCAATAGAACTTTTCTTGTTTTGAGGCAAACCATTCAGAGACCCAGTTTTCCACTTCTTCATACATTTTGAAGTGCTGCTCAGAAAGTGTGTGTGCCATCATCAATCAGAACAAGTGGTAATCTGAAGGAGCAAGATCTGGTGACTACAGCAGGTGGGTTAATACTTCCTAGGCAAGGTCTTTTAACGTTTCTTTAACTGGTTTTGATGTGTGTGATGGTGCATTATCATAAAGCAAAATTGCTTGCCGTGTCTTCTGGCACATTCTGGTCTTTTCACTATCAAAGCGTGGTTCAAATTGATTACTTGTTGTCTGTAGAGATTAATGGCTTCATGTTGTTTTAGAAGCTCATAATACACCATACCTTCCTGATCCCACCAAATAGAGCATTATCTTCTTCTCGAAGTGATTTGGCCTTGCAGTCAATGTTGGTGGTTGACCTGAATCATCCCATGATTTTGTGTATTTGGGATTTTCAAAATAAATCCACTTTTACCGCCAGTCACAATTTGATGCAAAAAAAAAAGACTTTCTTTTATGCCGTTGAAGCAACATTTTACTGATGACTTTTTGGTTTTCTATTTGTATTTCTTTTTCTTTTTTTAAAATATATTTTACTAGGGACCGAGTGCACATCAGGGGTGGTCCCTCAGCTCGGCCTGTGCCGTCTCACAGTCTGGGACCCCTCGGGGGATGGCCACCTGCTGGCGTGCCTGACCAGCCTGGGTGAGAGGCTGATGGCTGTTTGCAGGGTGGCCAAGCCCCCCAGTGGGGACCCTCACCCATGGGGGTGTGGCCAGTCTGGGTGAGGGGTTGAGGCCCATTTTCAGGCTGCCACAGCTCCCGTTGACCCAACATCCCAGCAAGGCTGGCTGGAATCAGGTTTGTGGGGTTTATTTATTTTCTATAATTGAAACTTTGTTGCCTTGAGTGGAGGCCTAGTCAGTCAACAAAGCCTCCTGTTTGCTTCAGCTCCATGGCTTCTATAATTGAAACATTGTTGCCTTGGGCAGAGGCCCAGCCAGCCTAGGCAGGCAGTTTCAACTCCATCGCTAGTGGAATGGAAGCCTTCTGTTTGCTCTAGCTCCATGGCTGCTGACCGCCATCTTGGCTGGGTTAATTTGCATACAGCCACTCTGATTGGATGGTGGGCATGGCTTGGCTGGTGAGTGTGGCTTTCTCTGGAGTGATGGTTAATTTGCATATTACTCTTTTATTAGATTAGATTGATTTTTTACAGAGAAGAGGGTGAGGGATAGAGAGTTAGAAACATCGATGAGAGAGAAACACCAATCAGCTGCCTCCTGCACACCGTTTAATGGGGATATGTCCACAACCAAGGTACATTCCCTTGACCAAAATCAAACCTGGACCCTTCAGTCCTCAGGCTGACTGTCTATCCACTGAGCCAAAACAGTTAGGGCTCCATTTGTCTTTCATTCAGTTGATGTGACACCCATTTTCCTTCCTTTAAAATCTTTCCCATTGCTTGTAAATGATCAGAAATTATTTGCTGAGCAACATTTAATCTTTCTGCAAGTTGTTTTTGAGTTTGACATGCATCTTCATCCTATAATGCTTACAATTGTTGGTCTTCAAACTTTTTTAATTGACCTGGATGTTCTTTGTCTTTTACATAAAAATCATCACTTTTAAAGTGTTTAAACCAGCATTCACAAGTATATTGAGATAGAGCATGGAGCTTCCCAAAGTATTCAGCAGCACTTTTCTTCAAAATAAAGTAATGAATTATAACTTCCTGCAAATGCTCTTTTTTTTTTGCACAAAATTCGACATTTTTAAAAAAAATAAATCTTCATTGTTCAGATAATTACAGATGTTCCTCTTTTTTTTTTTTTTTTTTTTACCTCTATAGCTCCTCTCCACCTGGTTCCCACCCCACCCCATGCCCTTACTCCCCTCCACTGTCCTCATCTATAGGTATAAGATTTTTGTCCAGTCTCTTCCCGTACCCCTGCCCCCTCATACCCCCTGCCCCCTGAGAATTGTCAGTCCATTCCCTTTCTATGCCCCTGCTTCTATTATATTCACCAGTTTACTCTGTTTATCAGATTTTTTTATTGACTTAATTTTTAGATTCACTTGTTGATAGATATGTATTGTCACTTTGTTGTTCATAATTTTTATCTTTACCTTCTTCTTCTTCTTCCTCTTCTTAAAGAATACCCTTCAGCATTTCATATAATCCTGGTTTGGTGGTGATGAACTCCATTAGCTTTTTCTTGTCTGTGAAGCTCTTTATCTTACCATCAATTCTGCATGATAGCTTTGTGGGGTAGAGTAATCTTGATTATAGGTTCTTGCTATTCATCACTTGAATATTTCTTGCCACTCCCTTCTGGCCTGCATGGTGTCTGTTGAGAAATCAGCTGACAGTCATATGGGTACTCCCTAGTAGGTAACTGTTTTTCTATTGTTGCTTTTAACACTTTGTAATTGGGCATTTTCCCGCCAAATCGCGTGCTTCCTGTGTGGTAGCGTTTGAAACACTTTCCTTTGTGCAGGGGTACATTACAAAACTTGCACATGTACTGCATTTCACTGCATAGTTTATGAGTGGCACACACACGACAACAACGTAAAACATTTTTATTTTTGCTGGTTCCAACTAGAGTTTCCAATTTATGTTTCCTCATGTCCATGAGGAAACAGTCTCCCTGGTAGATCCGATTTTACTCATTTCCCGAAAAAAAATGTGTTAATATTCTCTCTTTGACTTTTGCCCTTGGCATTTTAATTATGATGTATTGGTGTGGTCCTCTTTGGATTTCTCTTATTTGGGATTCTCTTCGCTTTCTGGACTTGTAAGTCTATTTCATCAGGTAGAGGAAGTTTTCTGTCATTATTTCTCAACAGACTTTCAATATCTTGCAGAGATCTCCCTCTTCTTCTGGCACCCCTATAATTCCAATGTTGGTACATTTGATGTTATCCCAGAGACTCCTTACACCATCTTCATATTTTTGGATTCTTTTTTCTTTTTGCTTTTCAGGATGGGTGTTTTTTGCTTCCTTGTATTTCAAATCTTTGGAACCTCTAGTCTACTGTTGGATCTCTATATATTATTCTTTATTTCTCTAGTGTATGCTTATTTTCTGACTGGTCCTTTTCCATTTTTTTGGTATTCTCATTAAGATCCTTAAAAGTCTCACTAATTTCCTTGGAGATTTGCACCACCTGGGGTAGGTTGTAAATTTGGTGATATCTCAGAAAATCACCAAGGTGGAGCAAACAGCATTGGCTATCGTCAGCTGTCTGTGTCTCAGTGTCCCCGAGTCCCAGAGTTCCCTGCCCTCACAGTAACAATGATCCCTGCGAGCAGCTCTGTGAGAAAGCCACCCTTGCTTTCTGATCCGATGTCAGATAACCCAGTTTCTCCCCCTAGGAGTCTGGGTTCTCAGGGTCTCTCTTTAAATTAGTTCAGTGAATTTGGGAGCTTGTATCTCCCTTCTGATTGAAAAAAACTGCGCATCCAGGTGCCGCCATTTCTCGAGCCTCCATACCTCTGTTCTTTGCACCTCTGCACCTTCTACCCACTCTCAATGCGCTTTTTTCTTTACTTCTAGTTGTAGAACTTCCACTCAGTCAGCTTTCCCCTGGTTCTGGATGATGGCCATTTTGTCTTAGTTGTAGTTTTAATGTGGTTGTGGGGGGCAGCATGTACAGGTATATACCTTATGCCACCATTTTGGTTCTCCCCTCGACATTTTTAAGTGTAAAAATATCTATGATGTTAACACCTTTAGAAATTTGACATTTGAAGTTTTGAAGCTTGTTGTCAATATAACAAAATAGCACATATAACAAATCGTATATAACTATCTATTGAAAAAAATCCACATTATTATCTGGTACACCTAGTACCAGACTATTATCTAGTAACAGCAAACTTCCCTAACTTGGTGAAAGAAATAGACATACAAGTTCAGGATGTGCAGAGAGTCCCAAACAAGATCAACTCAAAGAGGCCCAAACCATGAGACATGATAATTAAAATGCAAAAGGTTAAAGACAAAGAGAAAACCTTAAAAGCAGCAAGAAAAAAAGCAGTTTGTTATAGGGAACTCCCACCAAACTGTCAGCTGATTTCTCAACAGAAATTTTGCAGGCTAGAAGGGATTGACAAGAAATATTCAAAGTGATGAAAAGCAAGGACCTTCAACCAAGATAACTCTATCCAGCAAAGCTATCATTTAAAATGAAAGGATAAAGAAGTTCCCAGATAAGAAAAGGCTAAAGGAGTTCATCACCACTAAGCCAGTATCATAGGAAACATTGAAGGGTCTTCTTTAAGAATTAAAAAAAAAGATAAATGTATGAACAATAAAATGGCAATAAATACATATCTATCAATAATTGAATATAAAAAATAGAATTAATAAGCAGAACAGAAACAAACTCAAGATACAGAGTACATTTTGACATTTGCCAGATGGGAGGGGGTATGGGGGATGGGTGACAAACATGAAGGGATTAAGAAGTACAAATTGGTCATTACAGAATAGTCATGGGGATGTAAAGTACAACATAGGGAATATATAATATTCTAATAACTACATATGGTATCAGATGGGTGTGAAATTTATTGGGATGATCACTTAGTAATGTAATGTTTATTCACTGGGGTGTACACCTGGAACTAATAATGTATGTCAACTGTAAATGAAAAATTGTTAAAAATGATAAATGCTCTAATAAAAATTATTTTAAAATGTAAACATGCAAAAGGACTTTAGCAGCCTTGTTTTCTGTTTATTAACTTGTTTAGGACATTGTTCTTTAGTTTTCCAGTAAACAATCTGTTTATAAATAACTGGAGGCCCAGTGCACGAAATTGGTGCACAGGTAGGATCCTTAGGCCTGGCCAGTGATCAGAGCCTATCAGATTCCCCACCTCCCTGCCCCCCCGCTCCCTCCTTCCCTTGCTCTCTCAGCACCCCACCACTGCCGCTTGTCTCCCACCATGTTCTGTGCCACTCCCTGGTGGTCAGCACACATCATAGTGAGTGATCAAACTCCCTGTCTTCTTGTGGAAATCCTGAGGGAACACTTTGCATATTAGCTTTTTATATATAGATAGAACACGTTTTGGAATTATTATTTTCTTTAAAACTGTAACATATAATCTTAGGTAAACTTTTGAATTTATAAGAACATCAAAATATTGTCATGAATAGTGTTAGTCTAATAAAATACAAAATTTACACTTTAATTTCTGTTTCAGGTTAGAACTTACCAATAAATATGCTGTTACTGTTCTAACAAACCACTTCTTTTTGTTGCCATATTCAACTTAAAAAAATGTAGATTGTTATAAGTAACCTGTTTCCTCATTTTGCTTTACATAGTGCTGAGAACTGAATGACTTTAATTTAGAAGATTATTTGGTGTATAAAAAGTATTCAATGTATGATATTAAAAACCATTTTTATATAAGAAACCCCAAGGATGCATTTTGGTCTTTTACCTATAACAAATTATTTTAATTTAAGAGTATTTATGCAAATATGAATAAGTATAGTATATGGGGCTTGTGCATTATAATGTAAATTTTAAAGGTATATTGGGAACTGCAAGTTCTCTAGTTGAATATTGGAATAATGACATCATTTATTCAAGTGGTAAAAGCTTACAAATATATATATGTGTATATATATATATAAAAGCCTAAGTGACCCTCGGACCCTATGACCAGTAGCTATGATGTGCGTTGATCACCAGGAGGAAAACACTGAATGCAGGAGCTGCAGAGTGACAGCAACTTTGCAGAGTGCCTTGCACACTCCAGGACCCCTCGGGGATTTCAGGCTGCCAGTTTCGGCCTGATCCCCGCAAGCTAGGCCCCCACCTGCTGGAGTGACCCTGCTCACTCCACAGACGCTCTTCGAGCCCCAATGATGCCCCAGGTGTGGCCGGCTGGGGAGGGACCATAGGAGGTTGGCTCCAGGGCGTGTCCAGACCATCTCACTCAGTCCCGCTCTGCCGGCCACCTTCTAATTCATTTCCTTTCGATGTGCACGAATCCGTGCACTGGGCCTCTAGTATTTAATATTTAAGTAGGAAAAATGATAGTAATTTATATTGATTTAGATAGGCAGATATGAGTTGTACCAGGCCTTGTTTTAAAAGAAGTCTTTTCCTAACTTTTTAGAGTTTGGAATTAAATATAATTAAAGAAACAATGTTCCTTTGTATATTGTGGCCTCTTTAGATGTATTTAAAGCAGCAGTTCTCAACCTGTGGGTCACGACTCCTTTGGCGGTTGAACGACCCTTTCACAGGGGTAGCCTAAGACCATCCTGCATATCATGTATTTACATTATGATTCATAACAGTAACAACATTACAGTTATGAAGTAGCAACGAAAATAATGTTATGATTGGGTCACACATGAAGAACTGAATTTAAAGGGCCAGAGGATGAGAACCACTGATTTAAAGAATCAGAAGGGCAGAAATACTAGTAAAATAGTCATCTTTTTGTCAGCTGAGGCCATGCATGCTGCCATAACAAAACAGTCGCAAAATCGCAGAAGCTTAAAACAACAAATGTTTATTTCCTGGTCGTATAGCATTTCTTTTGTTTGTTTATTAAATTTATTGGGGTGACATTAGTTAATAAAATTATTTAGGTTTCAAGTATATGGTTCTATGATACATCATCTGTATATTGCATTGTGTGCCATCTGAAGAGGGCACTGGAGAATATGCCTTTCCTGGATGCTGCCCATCTTCCTCAGTGTGCCAATGAATTAGCTACCTCAAGGGGATGCCTTATCTCTGAACTTCTTCTTAAATGGAGTAATAAATTTTATTTTTATTTAAGCCATTGAGACTTAGGTTTCTTATAAAATCTAGTATCAATTTCTTTTGTAATATGAATAGAATAATGACAAAGATGTTTCTTCAGCTGGATGACACTGGATCAAGGTGAATATTAAGATAATCTAAAATGGAAACTTTCTGAAATTCTTTTCAAGTATTGTTCTAAATATGAAAAGATTATTTAAAGACTTAACCATAAGAAACAAATGGATATAGTATTACCATTATAACATCATAACCTGGTATTTTACTATTTAAGACTCATGATGTTATGATGGTGCAAAGATCACTCAATAGGGAAGAATAATATGTTAAACAAATGGTGCTGGGATACTGGATATCCACATGCAAAAGAATGAAGTTGCACCCTTATCTCACACTATTTTTTATAGTTCATTCAAAGATTAACTTACAGTGGATCAAAGACCTAAATTTAATAGTGAAAACTACAACATTTTAAGAAGAAATTATATGTGAAAGTCATCATGACCTTGGATTAAACAATGGTTTGTTAGCCATGTCACTAAAAGCACATCCACAAAGTAAAAAAGTACATAATTAGACTATCAAACCAAAAGAAAAACGTGCTTCAAAGGATATAATCAAGAAAATGAAAGACAAAAGAGTGGGAAAAATACTTGCAAGTCATTTATACGAAAAGGTGCTTATGTTAAGAATATATATAATACGATTATGAATCAATAATAAAAGACAACCAATTTGAAAGGGAGTAAAAGATCAGAATAGACATGTCTTCAAATAAGATATACACATGGCCACTATGAATATGAAAAGAAGTTCAACTTCATTTGCCATCAGAGAAAAATCAAATCTATGGTGATATACTACTTCTCACCCACTGAGATGGCTATAATAAAAAAAGACAAATATTGGTGAGGACATGGAGAGATTGAAACTTTCATACATAGCTGGTGGAAATGTAAAATAATGTGGCAACTTTGAAAAATAGTTTGACAGTTCCTCTAGAGATTAAATAGGACCACTCCTAGGTATACTCCCAAGAGAAATGAAAGAGTATGTCCACACAAAAACTTGTACATGAATGTTCAAAGAAACATCATTCTTATAACCAAAAAGTGTAAACAAATGTTCAACAATTGGTTAAAGGATAAATATGATGCCTCTATATGATAGACTAGGGGCCCGGTGCACAAAAATTTGTGAACTCGGGGGGAGGGAGGGGTCCCTCAGCCTGGCCTGTGCCATCTCACAGTCTGGGACCCCTCGGGGGATGTCCACCTGCTGGCATGCCTGACCAGCCTGGGTGAGGGGCTGATAGCTGTTTGCAGGGTGACCAAGCTCCCCAGTGGGGACCCTCACCCATGGGGGTGTGGCCAGTCTGGGTGAGGGGCTGAGGCCCGTTTTCAGGCTGCCCACAGCTCCCGTTGACCCAACATCCCAGCAAGGCTGGCTGGAATCAGGTTTGTGGGGTTTATTTATTTTCTATAATTGAAACTTTGTTACCTTGAGTGGAGGCCTAGTCAGTCAACAAAGCCTCCTGTTTGCTTCAGCTCCATGGCTTCTATAATTGAAACATTGTTGCCTTGAGCAGAGGCCCGGCCGCCTAGGCAGTCAGTTTCAACTCCATCGTTGGTGCAATGGAAGCCTTCTGTTTGCTCTAGCTCCATGGCTGCTGACCGCCATCTTGGCTGGGTTAATTTGCATACAGCCACTCTGATCGGATGGTGGGAGTGGCTTGGCTGGTGAGTGTGGCTTAGGTGTCTGGAGTGATTTTTAATTTGCATATTACTCTTTTATTAGATTAAATTAGATATATAAAGAGCCAGGGTTTGTAATGACCAGAGGCTGGACCAAACACTGGAAGTCAGTGGTGGGTTGCCTTGGTGACCCAGCACTGACTGCCAAGGGGCTGGGGATCAGGCCCGGAGAGAGGCCTGCAGAGAGAAGCAGGGTCTGATCCACACCCTCTGTGGTAGCTGTTGATCAGCTGTTGCCTTTTTCTTTCTCTCTGGGCTTCCCTAGCAGCTGTGCCTCTGTTTTCCTTTCAGTTCCCAGGGGGCTGCTAATCAATCCTGCCTCTTTGATCAGGCCCAGAGATAGGGCTGGAGACACTGTCTGGCATAGAAACCGACCAATCAGAACCTAATCTGGGTGAAGTGCCAGGAGCCAATGGCTGCCTAGGAGGCGGAGCTTTTGATGCTGACTGGCATAGAAACTGACAAATCAGAACCTAATTGGGGTGAACTGGGAAGGCAAGACCTAAGGTGGAGGCTGAGGAGGGGTTTTAAGGGCAGCAGCTGTTTGGTGTAAGGTGTAAGAAAGCAGTTCAATTTTTTAATGACCGCTTTGGCAGTATAGTGCATATAGCTGGCTATCAGTCCAGATATAGGGATTATATGTTTTTATATGCCAAGAGCATTTCCTCCTGCTGAATAAGGCTTTCCCCCATTTAAGCAATCCTATATAATCCATCTATACTAATAAAAGGGTAATATGCTAATTAGACCAGGTTGACTAGCCATCTTCTGGACGTCTGACTTCTTTCCAGACAAAGCCATGGTGGTGGGGCCAAGGCAGAGGCTGTTAGGGGTGATCAGGCTGACAGGGGAGGGCAGTTGGGAGCAATCAGGCCAGCAGGGGAGCAGTTAGGCAATAATCAGGCTGGCAGGGGAGTGGTTAGGGGGCAATCAGGCAGGCAAGCAGTTGGGAGCCAGCAGTCCCAGATTGTGAGAGGAATGTCTGACTGCTGGTTTAGGCCCCATCTCAGTGGCCTAAACCAGCAGTCAAACATTCCCTGAGAGGTCCCAGATCGGAGCGGTGTGGGCTGGGTTCTGGAAAATGATCTTAGAAGCAATTTAGAGTCAACAACAACCACATGAAACTATGTGCATTATAAAGGAATCCACATGTGATTTCTAAGGTATGTAAATTTGTAGAGACAAAATTTAGGTTATTGATTACCAGGGCCTGGGGATAAAGGGAAATGAGGAATGACTGCTAATGTGCACCTGGTTTCCTTTGGAAGATGAAGAAAATGTTCTGAAATTAGATAGTGGTGATGATTGCACAATTCTTTGAATCTACTGAAAACCACTGGATTATATATTTTAAAAGGTAGATTTTATGATATATGAATTACATACATATTAAACAAAAAATGCAAAACTGTGTATACAAGCTGAAAAAATTCAATCGTATTTCTATGCATTGACAAATCACCAAATAGAATGTATCAATAAAGCTGTTTTTTTAAAACAATAGAAAAATATTTTCTATTCAAAAAACATCAAAATGGTTAAAATACTTTTGGAATAAGTTTAACAAAAGAAGTATAAAACACTGAATATTTAGAAATTTTGTTGATGGCAATTAAAGAGGATCTAAGTAAATGGAGGGGCATTCCATGTTTGTAGAGTGAAAGAATCAATATTAGTATGATGGAATATTCCACTAATTGAGCTATATAGATTTAATGCAATTCCTATCAAAATTCTGTGTGGTATTTTTTTGCATAAATTGAAAAGCTTACCCTAAATTTATATGGAAATGCAAAACACCTACAATAGCCAAAACAATTTTGAAAAAGACAAGTTGGAGGACTTTCACTTTTTCATATCAGAATTTACTATAAATAAATAGTTACCAAGACTGTGTTATGGCATAAGGATAGACATAGATAAATGGAACACAATTGAGAGTCTAGAAATAAATTTTTACATTTATAGTTGATTGATATTTTACAAATATGCCAAGAAAATTCATTGTAAAAAGTATAATCATTTCAATAAATGGTATTGGAACAATTACATACCCACATGCAAAAATATGAACTTTCTTACTTTATGCCATACATAAAAATCATAGTCTTAAATGTAAGCTAAGAAAATAAAACTCATAGAATAAATAAAAGAAAATCTTTGAGACATTGGGTTAGACAAAGGTTTCTCAGCTATTTCTTAGCTATACCAAAAGCACAAACCATAAAATAAAAAAACTGATAAATTGAACTTCGGCAAAATTTAAAACTTTTGCATTTCAAAGTCACCATTAAGAAAATGAAAATATAAGCAATAGTCTGGAAGTAAACATTTATCTGATGAAGTTCTTTCATCTAGAATTTACTAAGACCCCTTAAAACTCAATAGTAATAGAAAAAATCAAAATGAGCAATAGATATGAACAGACATTTCACTAAAGAATATATAGGAATGACTGCTGAGGGAATGCAATAGCCATTAAGGAAATGCAAATTAAAACTGCATGAGATACCATAGTTTTGTATCCACTAGAATGGCTATAATAAGTAAAATAATTAAAAAATATTTGTGAGGATGTAGAGAAATGGGGACACTCATTTTATGTTGCTTGGGGGAACACAACAGTTTTGAAAGTTGTAGGTTTTTTTTTAAAGTTAAACATGAAATTATCATGTAAACCAGCAGATCCACTTTTAGATATCTACTCAAGAGAAATGAAAACATAAATCCACACAAAAACCTGTATATGAATGTTCATGGCAGCATTATTTATAATAGCCAAGAATTGGAAACAACTCAAACGTCCGTGAAGTATTTAATAAATAGACAAAATATGATATATCCATATAATTGAATATTATTCAGCAATAAAAATAATATACTATGTATTTGCATGTTCTATATCATGGAAACCTCCAAAACATAATGCAAAGTTAAAAAAGTACATATTGTGCATTTATAAATACATGTTGTATGATTTCCTTTTTATAATATGTCAAGAAAAGGCAAATTTATAGAGATAGAACATAGGTTATTGATTGCCTGGGTCTGGGAGGAGGAATCTGGATTTACTGTAAATAGGTATGAGAGATCTTATTAGGGAGCTCAAAATGTTCTAAAACTGATTTACTGGTATGCCTGCTTGCACCACTTGTTAAATTTGATGAAAATCATTTAAATTCTACACCTAAAATGGGTGAATTTTATGGTATAGTTTACATGTATCAATAAGGCTGTTTTTTTAAAACATGATGATATGTCAAAACACAGCAACAAGATGAAGACAACAATGAGAAGTAGTATCTTGGATTTTACTGCTAATTTACTAGTAGAAGGATCACAACAATAAGGTGAAACCAAACTGACTAAAAATAATTTCTCTTTTGATGTTTTATTTGTATTTTTTTTTTTTTTGCCAATCCTCATAAGAGAATATTTTTTCCCCATTAATTTTTAGAGAGAGTGGAAGGGAGGTGGGGGAGAGAAACATCAATGTGAGAAAGACACGTAGATTGTTGCCTCCCGCACACACTCAGAACCCGCGATCCTTTGGTGTGCAGGCTGACACTCTATACACTGACCACACCAGCCAGGGCTATTTCTGTCTTTTGTAGCCAGATTTCATGGTGACCAGAGCCTCCGTCATTTAGGAACCTAAATATGCACAGAGACTGATGTCTAAATGTATTTAAAAATGAAAGCCACAGGAAAAAAATGTATAAGGGAATCTTTATTTTCCAAAAGTTTCAAGAGCTGCTACTATTTTCTGTCTTTTTAGGTCTTCATTTTGTAGATTCCTTTATAATGCACACAGTTTCATGTGGTTGTTGTTGACTCTAAATTGTTTCTAAGATCATTTTCCAGAACCCAGATACTGTCCCACAGCTAGAAAATGAAATGTTTTTCTCTGAAGTAAGCATGTGCAGATAAATATTTTTAAAAAAACATTATAGTGCTAAGATTAATAATACTGTATTTCATATTTGAAAGTTGCATGTACCCTGACTGGGAATATATCTGGTGACTTCCTGGTGCATGGGATGAGGCTCAACCAAGCAAGCCGCACTGATGGGTGTGGTGATTATTTCTTAAAGTATATTAGTACATATATTGAATGAAGGAGGGTGTATCATTTACTCAGGTGGAGAAGACTGGAGGAGAAACAAGTTTGTGGGGGGGAAATCAAAAGTTTTTCTGTTTTGAATGGGTCAAATTTATGATATAATTCATTATCCTAGTAAGTAGCTGTATATTTAAGTCTGGAGCTCAGAGGAAAGGTCACATGATTAGACACAAATACCTGAGAGTTACTGGCATATAGATGGCATTTAAATCCATAATTTTAATCCCTGGATGAGATTACCTAAGGAAGAGAAAAGAGCTCAGCTTTGAATTCTAGGGCTTGCCAGCCTTTAAAAGATAGCAGAGGAAAGAAAGGAGGCCTAGTGAAGAGGGCTGAGTGGAGGCTGTCTCTGACCAAAGACTCTTGTTACTGGGCACCACCTGTTTATTGCAGGCACCACCATGCAAAGCCATATCGGAGCCTGAGGCAAAGGGAAAAGTGTGTATCTCCATGTGTAACAAAATAGCTTCCTATATTTTGAACTAAGTGGAAAGTTTATTAAAAGACCTGCAGTATAAAACTTGACTATACATAGAGCCCCATGCTGCTTAGTTAGTTTGCATATAATTGTCAACTCATAATAGTGGGAGATTTGATGGGCAAGTGACCCAAACCCCCAGACCAGAGGACTGCTTGGAAATGCCTATTCCCATTGCACAATAACAGAGGGCTATAAAATAAACAAAAAACAGCCTGTCTTCATTTCACATTTGATTACTTTCTTCATCATGGATAGTTTAGCATTAATTTTTATTCTTTTTAAAGATTGCATTACAATATTATTTATCTTATTACAGTTTTTTTGGCACCCCTTGATATGTTGTGACTGCAGAGTACCTCCTTTGCCTCATCCCAACACTCTTTTTAAAGAGAAGCTGGGAATCGAGGTTTTTATGTGAATCTCACATTTTAAGTACGTTGGCTAATTATTCAAAAAATTAAAAAATATAATATTGGCCAAACAAAGTATTAGGAGTTCTACCATAAAAGCACCCTAGTATCACACTAGTAGAGAGCTTGTGCAACTGGCTATCAGAAGACTTTGGTTCTAGTCTTAGTTTTGACCTAACCACATGACACTTACTTTAACTTTCCTGGGCCTTATTTTTCACATTTTGAAAAGTACAGGTGGATGACCCAGTATCAGGCACAAAAATAAAAATTTTATGAAATACTAGCATTGATTAAATCAAATGGATCTGAAGTATAAATGTTAGATTGAGTCATATGAAATTATTGATAATTGGTCCTTTTGGACCTACAAAACATTAATTTCATGTGGTTCAACTTATAGTTTTGTTGCACGTTGAGCTTGAGAGTATGATGAACCAGACAGTATTGTGCTGAGCCTTACTAGACCTGAGGCAGACGGGAAAAAATGCCCCCCTGTGTTGTACAGCAAGATCAGGAATTGTTGATCAGAAACCTGTAGCTAGAGGGCAAGGGCACCCATGGCGCAGGATAATGATTTGGTTTTTCTGCCTTAGCAGCAGCAAATTTTACCTGAGCTCCTGTGCTCAGGGGTTCTCACCTAGGTACTCATTCTCTGTGCAGACCTCCAAGTGGCTCATATCTGAATCCATTTAACTTTCTGACTTGCACCTGAGTGATTTATATGTATGAAGATCTTAAGCCTTCGTTGTTTGCAAAATAATACAACTTTGAAATTAACAGCTCAAGTTCAAGGTGGAAAGAAATGAGTGAGTCTCTATCAACACTTGTACATTCATTTTTATCCATTTTATGCTTGCATTAATCAAGCAAACATAAGCAAGCATAAAATGTAGCAATGCACCAACTTTTTCCCATTTTGAGTGCAACTGCTCATGCATACCAGGTGTAGGGTACTTACAAGGATTATGCCATTAGTTTAAATTAGGCTTTGTAGTAATCCACATTGTAGTTTTTCCCACTCCCTTAGGCAATTAATTTTGAGCTATAGCTAATGCATGTAGTTCAGATATACATTGATTTCAGGCTGGATTACTTGTCAAATTCAATTCAGTTCTTTAGTTCATAAGGAAGGTAAGAACCTATAGCATTTGTATTAGTACAATACTTTATGCTTAAACTGTAGCATACATTTATAAAAAAAGTAGAATCTCTTCATATGTATAAGGATACTATAGGGTTTTTTAATTCAATTCAAGAAGCATAATAAATGTTCAATATATATTTATTGAATGAATAAAATATACTGAATATTTACTACATGTTTGATGCTGTGATATCAAAATACAAAAGACCCTGCTTTGGTGGGAAAGTATGGGAATATTGGTGTTTCTGAGTGAGTTGTAGGGCAGCAAGCATCAGTGGCAATTTTTCATGTTGGTAGTTTTACAAAGTGGTTTAAGTCCTTTATCCTGGAATCAGTCTTAAACCGAGTCCTCCCCATCCTAATCATTAGTCCTCCTCCTCCTAGCAATTCTATGAGCCTCCCAATATCCCTTTAATGAACTGTTTCTTTGGATTAATTGGCTAAAGTTAGTTACTGTTGCTTGCAACTCAAAGCCCTGACTGACAAAGGGGGAACGGAACTCCTAGCAAGGAAGATGCCCTTTTTGTAGCTAGGATAGTTTTGCAGTGAACCTGAGGAGTGTATGCCTAAGGAGTAAGTCAGGACAAAGAGTTTTGAAATAATTGGAGCACAAAAAGTTCTGCCACGAGGCCTTCTAAAAGGAAATGAGTCCATTTCCATAGGGCACCTATTGTGGCATTCAAGTTCATCAACCCAGTTGTCCGTGGGAACATTTAATGGGTTGGCAAACTAACTTTTATTTACTTCACTAGCATCATTATATGGAATTTAAAAAATGTTCCTGATTCATCAACAGCTCTTAAATTATGTTTACCTGTTGGCTATGCTAGTGAAGTCTGTAACACCTTAGACAGATTTAGAGAGATTTTAGTGAGAAATGTTCCAAGATACAGCTCCATGAATTGATTATAACAGCAGGTTATTTGTAAAATTTATTTACATGGTAAAATTCATTCCTCAACATTGCCAGATAAATCTGTTGTTGCTGTAGTTGCTAGATACCTGATTCATTCATTGTGGTCTAAATTCAGTAGTAAATTTTTGCTAGTAGCCATATACTAGCATAAACTTTTCATGGATGGTCAGTTCATTTAATAGAGAAGAAATGGATTTCTGACTTCATTGAGATAATTTACTTTTTTTACATGTAAAGATAAAAATGAATTAAGAAACCTTTGACAAAATTATTTGTAACAATAACTATAATTTATTTAAATATTAATTTCTTTATAGTATTTTCATATAATATAGCTTCAAAATGCTTATATTTTAAGTATCCACTAAACCTTTTACTATCCAAAGTAAATCTTCGGAGATGTCAAAATTCCAGTATCTTCTGATTAATAAGTATTAAGCATTGATGTTTATCAGATCTGTCTGACTGCTTGTCAAGAATGTTGTAGAAAAAAATCTCATCATTGGATAGCAGGTTCATTGGACTAAATGAGTGACTTTTAAGCTCCTTCAAATCTTGAAATTCTTTGAGCATCTATGATGTACGGTTAGAGTTACCAAATTAGAACTCATAAACACTTTTTATATTTTGTGGCTAATACCATATCAAGTTTTTAAAACTTGATAAAATTTTAGTAATATAATTATTCCTTGTAGAAATTGCCTTTGTTAAAAGAATAGAGCCAAATGAATTGAAAGTTCCACCAAATTAGTCCATTACAGATTCCTAGTTAAATATCAAACACTGTATTTTTAAACAAAAGCAACTTTTCATAATCTAGTTAAATATCAAACACTGTATTTTTAAACAAAAACAACTTTTTCATAAAATTTTTTATTTCATTTATATTATATACTAGAGACCTGGTACACAAAAATTTGTGCACTTGGGGGTGGGGGGTCCCTCAGCCCGCCTGTGCCCTCTCGCAGTCTGGGACCCCTTGGGGGATGACTACCTACTGGCTTAGGCCTGCTCCCTGGGCATTCGGGCCTAAGCTGGCAGTCAGACATCCCTCTGGCAGCCCGGGAGCCCTCAAGGGATGTCCACTTGCCAGCGGGGTACAGGCTTAAGCTGCAGTTGGACATCCTTAGCGCTGCTGAGGAGGCAGGAGAGGCTCCCACCACCACCGCTGTACTGGCAGCCGTCAGCCTGGCTTGTGGCCGAGCAGAGCTCCCCCTGTGGGAGTGCACTGACCACCAGGGGCAGCTCCTGCATTGAGCATCTGGCCCCTGGTGGTCAGTGTGTGTCATAGTGACCAGTCATTCCCAGTTGTTCTGCTGTTAGGGTCAATTTGCATATTACCCTTTTATTATGTAGGATATGTACTAAATGTTTGATGCTGTGATATCAAAATGCTTGCTCTCTTTCTCTCTCTCTCTCTCTCTCTCTCTCTCTCTCTCTATATATATATATATATATATATATATATATATATATCCCCCCAAAAAGTATATACACTTTGACAGCTGATAGCACAATTTTGAAAATGAAATGTATTTTAACAAACACTGTCTTTATAATTACTCAAGGTGTGTGTATACTTTTTTGGGGGACACCCCATATTTATGAATGTTCTAGCTCTAAAATATCTCTCAAATCCATCTGTTTTCTGCATCTTTCTTTCAGTATCTCCTAATTCAAATACCTATCCTGCCTCACCTGGGCTTCTGTTGTAACGTCTACTGCTCTCCCTGCTTCCACTTTTGCCCCTTCAAACCATTCTCTAGACAGCAGCCAGAAGGAACTTTTAAAACTGTCAATCATATATCATCCCTCTCCTTAAACTCCTTCTGTGGCTTCTCTCTGCCCTTAGTACAAAATCCTAGTTGCATTATTTGGCCAACAAAGCCCTCCAAGTTCTCATATGTGCCTACATCTCCAACTTCATCTCTATCCCTCATCTCTTTTTTCCTCTCTGCATTTTTTCTGGTTACAATATTGAGTTATAATTTACATCTCGTACAATTCAGTCCTCTAAAGTATACAATTCAATGGACTTTATTATATTCAGAGAATTATGCACTCTTCACTCAACCAATTTTAGAAAATTTTCATCACTCCAAAAGGAAACTCTATACCCTTTAGCAATCACCTTCTATTTTCCCCAACACTCCCAGCCCTAAGAAATCACTAATCAACTTTCTGTCTCCACAGATTTGCCTCTTCTGGATCTTTTATATAAGTGGAATTGAATGATACAATATATAATTTTTGTGACTGACTTCTCTCACTTAGCATAATGTTTCCAAGATTTATCCATATTATAGCATATTTCAGTACTTCATTCCTCTTTATTGCTGAATAAAATTCCATTGTGTAGATGTGTCACATGTTATGAATCCATTCACCAGTTGTTAGATATTTGAGTTGTGTCTACTTTTTCAGCTATTATGGATAATGCTGCTGAAAGTATTCATGTACAACTATTTGTGTGGATATGTGCAGTGTTTTCATTTCTATATATATCTAGGATTAGAATTACAGGGTCCTATGGCAATTTTATAGTTAATCTTTCGAGGAACTGCCAAATGTTTTCCAAAGCAGCTGCACCATTTTATATTCCAACCATCTGTGTACGGGTTCCAATTTCTCCACATCCTTGCCAACGTTGTCACTACCTGTCTTTTTTATTATAGCCATTCTAGTGGGAAGTGCTTCCTTATTGTGGGTTTAATTTGTATTTCTCTGATGGCTAATGTTGTTGAACATATTTTCATGTGCTTATTGGCCATTTGCATATCTTCTTAGGAGAAATGTCAATTCAGAACCTTTGCCCATTTAAAAAATTGGATTGTCTTTTTATTAATGAATCTTAAAAGTTCTTTATATGTTCTAGATACAATTCCTTACCAGATAAAATTTGCAAATATTTTCTCCCATTCTGTGGATTGTCTTTTTCCTTTCTTGAAGAAAGAGTATTCATAATTTTGATAAAGACCTGTCTGTCTGTCTGTCTGTCTGTCTATCTATCTATTCATTGTGGCTTGTGCTTTTGGTATCATATCTCGAAAGTCATTATCCAATACAAGATTGTGGAGATTTAAGCCTATATTTTCTTCTAAGAGTTTTATTCTTTAGCTCTTACATTTAGGTGTTTGATCCATTAAAAGTTAATATTTACATATGTTGTGAGGAAGAGGTTTAACTTCATTCTTTTGCATGTGGATATTGAGTTATCCCAGCACCATTTCTTGAAAAGACTACTATTTCCCCATTCAATGATCTTCGCACCCTTGTTAAAAGCAGTTAATCATAGAAACATAAATTTATTTCTGGACTCTCAAATCTTTTCCATTAATCTGTAAATATGTTCTTATGTCATTACTACATTATCTTGATTACTAGTCATTATAGAAACTTTTTAAATTGGAAAGTGTTAGTCCTCCTACTTGGTTCTTTTTCAAGATTGTTTGAGTGTTCTGGTTCCCTTGCATTTCCATAAGAATTGTGAGATCAATTTGTCAATTTATGCAAAAAATGGCAGCTAATATTTTAATAGAAATTGCTTTGTATCTGTCCATAAATTCTTAACAATATTAAGTCTTCCAATAAGTCTTGTAACATGTGATATCTTCCCTTTTATTTATATTTTCTTTAATTTTTTCAGTAATATTTTTTAGGCTTTAGTATACAAGTTTTATACTTATTGTTAAATTTATTCCTAAAGCTTATTTCTTTTGATGCTTTTAGAAATGAATATTTTATTAATTTTATTTTTAGATTGCTTATTGAAAGTATTTAGAAATATAATTGATTTTTGCATGTTGATTTTATATTCTGCAGCTTTCCTGTACCCATTTATTAATTCTAACGGTGTTTTTGGATGATTATTGTGGACACCTTAGGGTTTTCTATGTACAAGATTATGTCATCTTCATATAGAGATCAGTTTACTTCTTGACTTTTTCAATCTGGATGCCATTTAGCATTTTTCTTGCCTAAAAAATCTATGTTGGATGAAAGTGGTAAGAACCAATATCCTTGTCTTGTTCCTTGCTCTAGGTTTTAAAGGAAAAGCTTTCAGTTTTTCACATTTTTTTTTTTTTTTAGTGGAAGTTTACCCTCAGTTTTATTGAAATATAATTAACATACAGCACTGCATCAATATATAGAACTAGAGGCCCGGTGCACGAAATTCATGCATGGAGTGGGAGTGGAGGGTGGGGGTGGTGTCCCTCAGCCCAACTGGCATCCTTTCCAATCTGGGACCCCTTGAGGGATCCCACTGGTGGGATCAGGCCTAAACGGGCAGTCGGACATCGCTTTCACAATCCAGGACTGCTCTCTCCCAACCTCTCACCTGCCAACTGCCCCTAACCACTCCCCTGCCAGCCTAATCAACGTCTAACTGCTCGTGTGCCAGCCTGCCCCTAACTGCCCTCTCCCTGCCAGGATGGTCCCCCCAACTGTCCTCTCCTGCAGGCCTGGGTCCCCCTCAACTGCCCCTCCCCTGCAGGCCTGGGTCCCCCCAAACTGCCCTCTCCTGCAGGCCTGATCCCCCTCCCAAGTGTCCTCCCCTGCAGGCCTGGGTACCCCCCAACTGCCCTTTCCTTTAGGCCTGAGTCCCCCCCCAACTGCCCTCTCCTGCAGGCCTGGGTCCCCCCCAACTGCCCTCCCCTGCA